>CM061543.1:17930263-18236507 GCA_030864215.1 Capsicum pubescens | reverse complement strand
AACCGAATACGGCCCAGTTGCTCCGTTTTTCCGGTTTTGACCAACCAAACAGCCTTGCCCACCCAAATGGACCACACTCCCCCACTCCCTAACCTGTTTGTGTGCTCGAGGTCAATTTTTGACCCATTTCACATTTGGCCCCCGAGCACACCTAGAAAACTGTGGGCTATAGCACACCGATTTGGCCTGAAATTGGCCCAGTCGCGTCGTTTTGCCCGTTTGACCAACCAAACAGCCTGTCCACCCAAATAGCCCACACTCATCCGCTCCCCAATCTGTCTGGGAGCCCCAAGTCAATTTTCGACCTATTTCACGCCTGGCCCCGGGCACACCCAGAAAATCGTGGGCTATAGCACACCGATTTAGCCCAAAAATTGCTCGGTTGCACTGTTTCACCCATTTAACCAACCAAACGACCCCGTCCACCCAAATAGCCCACACTCTACCGCTCTCCAACCTGCTTGGGAGCCCAGGTCAATTTTTGGCCCATTTCACGCCCTGACCCCGGGCACACCCTGAAAACCATGGGCTATAGCACACCGATTTGGCCTAAAAATAGCCCAGTCGCGCCGTTTCGCCTGTTTGACCAACCAAATAACCCCGTCTACCCAAATAGCCCACACTTCCCCGCTTCTCAACTTGCCTGGGAGATCCAGGTTGATTTTTTGCCCATTTCACGCCCGGCCTCCGGGCACACCCAGAAAATCGTGGGCTATAGCTCACCAATTTAGCTCGAAAATGGCCCGGTCGCTTCGTTTCCAACATTTGACCAACCAAATGGCCCCGCCCACACACCCCCGATCTTCAGCCTGCCTGGGTGCCCTTGGTCGATCTTCGGCCTATTTCACGCCCAGCCCCCGAGCACACTTTAAAAAATATGGGCTATAACACACTGATTTGGCTCGAAAATGGCCCGGTCACACTGTTTCGCCCGTTTGACTAACCAAACTGCCCCGCCCACCCAAATGGACCACATTCCCTTATTCCCCGGCTAACCTGGGAACCCTTGGTCGATTTTTGACCTATTTCACGCTCGACCCCCGGGCATACCCAAAAAACCTTGGGTTATAGCACACCAATTTGGCACGAAAAAAGCTATGATCATGTCGTTTTGCCTGTTTGACCAACCAAACGTCTTTGCCCACCTAAATGACCCATACTCCCCTGCTCCCCAGCCTACCTGAAAGCCCCAAGTCGATTTTCGGCCTACTTCATGCCCGGCCCCCGGGCACACCTAGAAAATCGTGGGCTATAGCACACCTATTTAACCCGAAAATGGCCCGGTCGTACCATTTCGCCCGTTTGACCAACCAAATGGCCCCACCCACCCAAATGGCCAACACTTCCCCACCCCCCAGCCTACCTGGGAGCCCCTGGTCGATTTTCGGCCTATTTTACACCTGGTCCCCGGGCACACCTAGAAAATCATGGGCTATAACACATCGATTTGGCCTGAAAATGGCTTGGTCGCATCGTTTCGCTATTTTGACCAACCAAATGGCCCTGCCCACCCAAATGGCCCACACTACCCCGCTCCCCAGCTAGTCTGGGAGCCCAAGGTCGATCTTCGACCTATTTCACGCCTGGCCCTAGGCACACCCAGAAAATCGTGGGCTATAGCTCACCGATTTGGCTAAAAAATGGCCCGGTTGCACCTTTTCTCCTATTTGACCAACCAAACTGCCCCGCTGATACAAGACTAAGTTTGTATCAAGAGATTTAAGCCAACAAAAGAGCAACAAGCTGAACAACAAGGTGCTAGTGAATCGAAATAGGCCACTCACGGCTTCACTAGACTTTAGATTTAGTTTTGAGCAAGAAAAGAGATGAACACAAGAACAACAATGTTAGTGAATCGAAAGAGCCCCACACGGCTTCACTAGACTTCAAAGACCAACAAAAATACAATGTTAACAAAACAGATGGATAGATAGTTTAACATACAATATTCAAGAATCTAAGAACCCTAACCACATGTAAGGACCCTAAGATTAATGAATGTTAACACCAAACTCTTACGTTGAAAAAAGAGGGACTTTACCTCCTTAATCACCAACGTATCAAGCCAACGATGCAACACAAGTGATATCCACACTTGGGCAACCCTAGTTACGGATTGGTGGCTTTTCCAAGCCCTACAACTAAGGGGTGTTACGCTCCTCACACTAGAGAGAGAGTTTGTCTTCCATCAATAAACAACTAATGATAAAAAGGCCTAAAATGTTCTATTTATATTTTATTACAAGACAAGGTAAAATGACAACAATGCCCTTAAAGGGTGGGGTGGCCATGGAGTGCATTTGGACCCAATGAAGTGACCAAAATACCCTTAATGAAGATGACCAAATCATGACCCATTAAGTGTTGTTGAAAACTATGAGTCCTCAAGTTTTCAATGCTCCAAGAAATCTTCCATATACACTTTGCTTGTGCTCAAAATGGGTCTTCCTTGCATATTTTTGTGCCCTCGGGGTGACCAAGTCTTGAGCCTTTAAATGATGACCTCCAATCATGTCTTAAAAAATTAAGTTGGCCATTTGACTTGTATCACCCGCCCACCCAAATGGCCCACACCCCCTACTCTCCAGCCTTCCTAGGAGCCTCAGGTTAATTTTTGGCCCATTTCATGCCCGACCCCCGAGCACACCCAAAAAACCGTCGGCTATAGCACACCGATTTGGCCCGAAAATGGCCCGATCGCGTTGTTTTGCCCGTTTGACCAACCAAAAACCCCACCTCCCTCGCTCCCCAGCCAGGTCAATTTTTATCCCATTTCACGCCCGGCTCACGGGCACACCCATAAAATCGTAGGTTGTAGCACATCGATATGGCCCGTAAGCAGCTCGGTCGCACCGTTTTGCCCGTTTGACCAACCAAATAGCCTCGCCCACCCAAATGGCCCACACTCCCCCATTCCCCAGCCTTCCTGGGAGCCCCAGGTCAATTTTTGGCCTATTTCACGTTCGGCCCCCGGGCACACCCAGAAAACCGTGGGCATAGCACACCGGTTTGGCCCAAAAATGGCCTGGTCATACTATCTCACCCATTTGACCAACCAAATGGCCCCTCCCACCCAAATAACCCCACTCCCCAGCCTGCCTGGGATCCCAGGTTAATTTTTTTACCATTTCACGCCCTGCAACTGGACACACCCAGAAAATCGTGGGCTAGAGCACATTCATTTGGCCCGAATATGGCTCGGTCTTGCCATTTCTCCTATTTGACCAACCAAACGACCCCGCCCATCCAAATAGCCAGCACTCCCCCGCTCCCCAGATTTCCTGGGTTCCCCAGATCAATTTTCAGCCCATTTCACATTCGGCCCCATGCACACCCAGAAAATTGTGGGTTATAGCACACTGATTTGGCCCAAAAATGGCCCGATCGCACTGTTTTGCCCGTTTGACCAACCAAACGGCCCCCGCCCACCCAAATAACCCACACTTCCCCACTCCCCATCCTTTCTGGGAGCCATAGGTTGATTTTTGGCCCATTTCACGCTCGATCCCCGAGCATACCTAGAAAACCGTGGGCTATAACACACCGATTTGAACCAAAAACGGCATGGTCGCGCCGTTACGACTGTTTGACCAACGAAACATCCCCCACCACCCAAATGGCCCACACTTCACCACTCCCCAGTCTGCTTGGGAGCCCCAGGTTGATTTTTAGGCCATTTCATTCTCGACGCTCGAGCATACCCAGAAATTGTGGCTATATAGCACACCAATTGGGCTGAAAACGGCCCGGTCGCGCCGTTTCGCCTATCTAACCAACCACATAGGCCCTTCCCACCTAAATAGCCCATACTCTTTCACTTCCCAGCCTGCCTGGGAGCCCCAGGTCAATCTTCGGCCTATTTTACGCCCAGCCCCCGGGTACACGCAGAAAACCGTGGGCTATAGAAAATCGATTTGGCCCAAAAATGGTACGATTGCGTCGTTTCACCCGATTAACCAACCAAATGGCCCCTCCCACCCAAATGACCCATATTCACCCACTCCACAGCCTGCTTGGGAGCCTCAGGTTAATTTTTGGACCATTTCACGCCCGACCCTCGGACATACCCAAAAAACTGTGGGCTATAGCATACCAATTTGGACCGAATATAGCTCAGTTGAGCCGTTTTTCCCGTTTGACCAACCAAACAGCCTCGCCCACCCAAATGGCCTACACTCCCCCACTCACTAACATACTTGGGTGGCTGAGGTCAATTTTTGACCCATTTCATGTTTGGCCCCCGAGCACACCTAAAAAACCGTGGGCTATAGCACACCGATTTGGCCCGAAATTGGCCCAGTTGCGTCGTTTTGCCCGTTTGACCAACCAAATAGCCCTGTCCACCCAAATAGCCCACACTCTTCAGCTTCCCATCCTGCCTGGGAGCCCCAGGTTAATTTTTGACCCATTTCATGCCTGGACCCCGGGCACACCCAGAAAACCGAGGGCTATAGCACACTGATTTGGCCCAAAAATGGCTCGGTTGTGCTATTTCGTTCGTCTGACCAACCAAATGGCCTCGTCCACACAAATGGCCCACACTCCCCAATCTGCCTGGGAGCCCAGGTCAATTTTTGGCCCATTTCATGCCCTGCCTCTGGGCACACCCTAAAAACCATGGGCTATAGCACTCCGATTTGGCCCGAAAATATCCTGATCGCGTTGTTTCGCCCGTTTGACCAACCAAACGGCCCCGCCCACCCAAATATCCCACACTTCCCAGTTTCGCAGCCTTCCTAGGAGCAGCAGGTCAATTTTTGGCCCATTTCATGCCCGACCCCCGGGCACACCAAAAAACTGTGGGCGATAGCTCACCAATTTTGCCCGAAAAAGGCCCGGTCGCTCCGTTTCCCCCATTTGACCAACCAAATGGCCCCTCCTATACACCCTCGCTCTTCAGCCTGCCTGGGTGCCCTTGGTTGATCTTCGGCCTATTTCACACCCGACCCCGAACACACTTAAAAAACAATGGGCTATAACACACCGACTTGGCTCAAAAATGGCCCAATCATCCCGTTTCTCCCGTTTGACTAACCAAACGGCCTCGCCCATCGAAATAAACCACACTCCCCATTCCCTAGTCTGCCTGGGAGCCCCAAGTCGATTTTGGGCCCATTTCACGCCCGCCCCCCGCGCATATCCAGAAAACCGTGGGCTATAGCATACCAATTTAACACGAAAAAGGCCCGATCATGCCGTTTTGCCCGTTTGACCAACCAAACGGATCCGCCCACCCAAATGGCCCACGCTTCCCTGTTCTCCAGCCTGCCTGGAAGCCCTAGGTAGATTTTTGGCCCACTTCATGCCCGATCCCCGAGCACACCTAGAAAAGCGTGGGCTATAGCACATCTATTTAGCCTAAAAATAGCCCGATCGCGCCTTTCACCCATTTAACCAACCAAATAGCTCTACCAACCTGAATGGCCCACACTTCCCCGTTCCCCAGCCTGTCTGGGAGCCTTTGGTCAATTTTTTGCCTATTTCACACCTGGTCCCTGGGCACACCTAGAAAATCGTGGGCTATAGCACATCAATTTGGCCTGAAAATGGCTCGGTCACACCGTTTTGCCATTTTGACAAACCAAACGGCCCTTCCCACCCAAATGGCCCATACTCCCCCGCTCCCCAGCCCGTCTGGGTGCCCCAGGTTGATCTTCAGCCTATTTTATGCCCAGCCCCCGGTCACACCCAGAAAATCGTGGGCTATAGCTCACCGATTTGGCCCAAAATGCCACGGTCGCACCGTTTTGCCCGTTTGGCCAACCAAACGGCCCCGTCCACCCAAATGGCCTACATTTCCCCGCGCCCCACCCTTCTTAAGAGTCCCAGGACAATGTTCGGCCCATATCACGCCCGACCTCGAGTACACCTATAAAATTGTGGGTTATAGCACACTGATTTGGCTCGAAAATGGCCCGGTCGCGCGATTTCACCCACTTGACCAACCAAACTACCCCGCCCACCCAAATAGCCCACACTACCTCGCTCTCCAGCCTGCCTAGGATCCTAGGTTGATTTTAGGCCCATTTCACTCCCGACCCCCGGGCACATCTAGAACACTGTGGTCTATATAGCACACCGATTTGACCCAAAAATGACTCGGTCGCATTATTTCACTCTCTTGACTAACCAAATGGCCCCGTCCACCCAAATAGCCCACACTCCCCCGCTCCCAGCCTGCCTGGGAGCCCCAAGTCAATTTTTGACCTATTTCACGCCCGGCCCCCGAGCACACCCAGAAAATCGTGGGCTATAGCGTACCGATTTGGCCCGAAAATGGACCGGTCGTGCTGTTTCACTCGTTTGACCAACCAAACGGCCCCGCCCACCCAAATAGACCACACTTCTGCGTTCCTCAGCCTTCCTGGGATCCCCAGGTTAATTTTTGGCCCATTTCACGCTCGACCACCGAGAACACCCAAAATTTCGTGGGCTATAACACATCGATTTGGCCCGAAAATAGCCCAATCGCGCTGTTTTACCCATTTAACCAACCAAACGGACCTACCCACCCAAATTTCCTACATTCCCTCGCTCCCCAGCCTGCCTGGGAGACACAGGTTGATTTTCGGCCCATTTTATGCCCGGGCCCCAGGTACACCCAGAAAACCGTGAGCTATAGCACACCGATTTTGCCTGAAAATAGCCTGGTTGCGCCGTTTCTCCTGTTTGACAAACCAAACGGTGTTGTTTCACCTGTTTGACCCACCAAATAGCCCCGCCCACCCAAATGGCCCACACCTCCCCGCTACCCAACTTGCCTGGGTGCCCCAGGTCGATTTTCGACCTATTTCATGTCTGGCCCCAGATCACACCCAAAAAACCATGGGATATAGCATATCGATTTGGCCTAAAAATGGGTCGGTCATGCTGTTTTGATGGATTGACCAACCAAACGGCCCCGTCCAGCCAAATAGCCCACCTCCCTCACTCTCTAGCCTGCCTGGGAGCCCTAGGTCGATTTTCAGCCCGTTTTATGCCCGGCCCCCGGGCATACCCAGAAAACTGTGGGCTATAGCACACCCATTTAATGAAAGGCTCCCGGGCACACTCAGAACTTCGTGGGCTATAGCACACCGATTTGGCCCAAAAATGGCCCGGTCGCACCGTTTCACCCATTTGACCAATCAAACAGCCCCACCCACCCAAATTTCCTTCATTCCCTTACTCCCCACCGTGCCTGGGAGCCCCAGGTTGATTTGCATCCGACTTCACTCCCGTCCCCCGAGCACACCCAGAAAACTGTGGGCATAGCACACCTATTTGGCTTGAAAATGGCTCAGTTGCGCCGTTTTGCCCGTTTGACCAACCAAATGGCCCTGCCCACCCGAATGGCCCACACTCTCCAACTCCCCAGCCTTCCTGGGAGCCCCAGATAAATTTTTGGCCTATTTCAGGCTCGGACCCTGGCTCACCTAGAAAACCGTGGGCTATAGCACATCGATTTTGCCCGAAAATGGCTCGGTCACATCATTTCGCTCATTTAACAAACAAAACGACCCTGTCCACCCAAATGGCCCACACTCTCCCACTCTCCAGCCTTTCTGGAAGCCTTAGGTCGATTTTTGGCCTATTTCACGCTTGGACCCCGGGTAGACCCAAAAAACCGTGGGCTATAGCACACTGATGTGGCCCGAAAATAGCTCAGTCCCGGCGTTTCGCCCATTTAACAAACCAAATGACCCCTCCCACCTAAATAGACCACACTCTCCCGTTCCTCAACCTACTTGGAACCCCTAGGTCAATTTTTAGACTATTTCACGCCCGGCCCCCGGGCACACCCAGAAAACCCTGGGCTATAGCACACCGATTTGGCCCGAATACGGTTCGGTCACACTATTTTGCCTATTTGACCAATCAAATGGCCCCGCCCACCCAAATGGCCCACACTCCTCTGCTCCCCAGCCTGCCTTGGTGCCCCAGGTCAATTTTTGGCCCATTTCACATCCGGCCCCCGAGAACACCCATAAAACCGTGGGCTATAACACACCGATTTGGCTCGATAATGGCTCGGTCGCGCTGTTTCACCCGTTTGACCAACTAAACAACCCCACCCATACTTTTCCTCTCCCCAACCTGTTTTGAGGCCCCAGGTCAATTTTCGACCCATTTCACGCCCTGCCCCCAAGCACATCCAAAACAATGTGGGCTATAGCACACCGATTTGGCCCAAAAAATGGCCCGATCACGTCGTTTCGCTTGGTTAACCAACCAAACATCCCCGCCCTACCAAATAGCCCATAATCCCCCATTCCCAAGCCTGCCTGGGAGCCCAGGTTAATTTTTGGTCCATTTAACACCGGCCACAGGCATACCCAGAAACCGTGGTCTATAGCACACCAATTTTGCCCAAAAATGGCCCGATCGCGCCGTTTCGCCCATTTGACTAAACAAACAGCCTCGCCCACCCAACTATTTTACGCCCGACCTCGGGCACACCAAAAAATCGTGGGCTAAAGCAAATCGATTTAGCCTGAAAATAGCCCGGTCGCGCTGTTTTGCCCATTTGACCAACCAAACGGTCCTGCCTACCCAAATGTCCCACACTTCCCTGCTCCCCAGCCTGCCTGGGAGCCCCAAGTTGGTTTTTGGCTACTTTCACGCCTGACCCCCGGGAATACCCAAAAACCATGGGCTATAGCACACCAATTTGGCCTGAAATGGCTCGGTCGCGTCATTTCGCCCGTTTGACAAACCAAACAAGCCCGCCAATACAAATGACCCACACTTCCCAACTCCCTAGCCTTCCTGGGTTACCCAGGTCAACTTTTGGCCCATTTCACGTTCGGCCCCCGGACACACCCAGAAAACCGTGGGCTATAGCACACCAATTTATCCCAAAAATGGCCTGGTCGCACTATTTCGCTCGTTTGACCAACCAAATGGCCCCTCCTATCCAAATGTCCCCCACTTCCCAGCCTGTCTGAGAGCCCAGGTTGATTTTCTTATCATTTCATGCCCTGCAACCGGGCACACCCAGAAAACCGTGGGTTATAGAACACTGATTTGGCCCGAATACGGCCCGATCTTGTCGTTTCTCCCATTTGACCAACCAAACGGCCCCGCCCACCCAAATAGCCAACACCCTTCCGCTCCCCAGCCTGCCTGAGTACCCCAGGTCGATTTTCAGCCCATTTCACGTCCGCCCCCCAGACACACCCAGAAAACTGTGGGCTATAGCACACCAATTTGGCTCGACAATGGTCCGATCGTACGGTTTTGCCCATTTGACCAATCAAACGGCCCCGCCCACCCAAATAGCCCACACTCCCCCACTCTCCAGCCTATCTGGGAGCCATAGGTTGATTTCTAGCCCATTTCACGCTCGATCCTCGGGCATACCTAGAAAACCATGGGCTATAGCACACCAATTTTGCCCAAAAATGGCCTGGTCGCACCTTTACGACTGTTTGTCCAACCAAATAGCCCCACCCACCCAAATGGCCCATACTTTGCCGCTCTCCAGTCTTCTTGGGAGCCCCAGGTCGATTTTTGGGCCATTTTATGCCCGACCCCAGAGCATACCCAGAAACCGTGGGCTATATAGCACACCAATTTGGCTGAAAATGGCCCGGTCGCGCCGTTTTGCCTATCTAACCAACCAAACGGCCCCGCCCACCCAAATAGCCCATACTCCACTGCTCCCCAGCCTGCCTGAGAGCCCTAGGTCGATCTTCGGCCCATTTCACACCCAGACCCCCGGCACGCCTAAAAAATCGTAGGCTATAGCACACCTATTTGCCCCGAAAACATCCCAATTGCGTCGTTTCACTCAATTGACCAACCAAACGGCCCCTCCCACCCAAATGGCCCATACTCACCCACTCCCCAGCCTGT
The DNA here is from genome assembly GCA_030864215.1 of Capsicum pubescens. Lineage (NCBI taxonomy): Eukaryota > Viridiplantae > Streptophyta > Magnoliopsida > Solanales > Solanaceae > Capsicum > Capsicum pubescens. The sequence continues at coordinate 18,226,670 of CM061543.1, read as the reverse complement.
TTGGGAGCCCCAGGTTGATTTTTAGACTATTTCACGTCCGACCCACAGGCACACCCAGAAAACTGTGGGCTATAGCACACCAATTTGGACCGAATACAGCCCAGTTGCTCCGTTTTTCCCGTTTGACCAACCAAACAGCCTTGCCCACCCAAATGGACCACACTCCCCCACTCCCTAACCTTTTTGTGTGCTCGAGGTCAATTTTTGACCCATTTCACATTTGGCCCCCGAGCACACCTAGAAAACTGTGGGCTATAGCACACCGATTTGGCCTGAAATTGGCCCAGTCGCGTCGTTTTGCCCGTTTGACCAACCAAACAGCCTGTCCACCCAAATAGCCCACACTCATCCGCTCCCCAAACTGCCTGGGAGCCCCAAGTCAATTTTCGACCTATTTCACGCCTGGCCCCCGGGCACACCCAGAAAATCGTGGGCTATAGCACACCGATTTAGCCCAAAAATTGCTCGGTTGCGCTGTTTCACCCATTTAACCAACCAAACGACCCCGTCCACCCAAATAGCCCACACTCTCCCGCTCTCCAACCTGCTTGGGAGCCCAGGTCAATTTTTGGCCCATTTCACGCCCTGACCCCGGGCACACCCTGAAAACCATGGGCTATAGCACACCGATTTGGCCTAAAAATAGCCCAGTCGCGCCGTTTCGCCTGTTTGACCAACCAAATGACCCCGTCTACCCAAATAGCCCACACTTCCCCGCTTCTCAGCTTGCCTGGGAGATCCAGGTTGATTTTTTGCCCATTTCACGCCCGGCCTCCGGGCACACCCAGAAAATCGTGGGCTATAGCTCACCAATTTAGCTCGAAAATGGCCCGGTCGCTTCGTTTCCAACATTTGACCAACCAAATGGCCCCGCCCACACACCCCCGATCTTCAGCCTGCCTGGGTGCCCTTGGTCGATCTTCGGCCTATTTCACGCCCAGCCCCCGAGCACACTTTAAAAAATATGGGCTATAACACACTGATTTGGCTCGAAAATGGCCCGGTCACACTGTTTCGCCCGTTTGACTAACCAAACTGCCCCGCCCACCCAAATGGACCACATTCCCTTATTCCCCGGCTAACCTGGGAACCCCAGGTCGATTTTTGACCTATTTCACGCTCGACCCCCGGGCATACCCAAAAAACCTTGGGCTATAGCACACCAATTTGGCACGAAAAAAGCATGATCATGCCGTTTTGGCCGTTTGACCAACCAAACGTCTTTGCCCACCTAAATGACCCATACTCCCCTGCTCCCCAGCCTACCTGAAAGCCCCAAGTCGATTTTCGGCCTACTTCATGCCCGGCCCCCGGGCACACCTAGAAAATCGTGGGCTATAGCACACCTATTTAACCCGAAAATGGCCCGGTCGTACCATTTCGCCCGTTTGACCAACCAAATGGCCCCACCCACCCAAATGGCCCACACTTCCCCACCCCCCAGCCTACCTGGGAGCCCCTGGTCGATTTTCGGCCTATTTTACACCTGGTCCCCGGGCACACCTAGAAAATCATGGGCTATAACACATCGATTTGGCCTGAAAATGGCTTGGTCGCATCGTTTCGCTATTTTGACCAACCAAACGGCCCTGCCCACCCAAATGGCCCACACTACCCCACTCCCCAGCTAGTCTGGGAGCCCAAGGTCGATCTTCGACCTATTTCACGCCTGGCCCTAGGCACACCCAGAAAATCATGGGCTATAGCACACCGATTTGGCTAAAAAATGGCCCGGTTGCACCTTTTCTCCTATTTGACCAACCAAACTGCCCCGCTGATACAAGACTAAGTGTGTATCAAGAGATTTAAGCCAACAAAAGAGCAACAAGCTGAACAACAAGGTGCTAGTGAATCGAAATAGGCCACTCACGGCTTCACTAGACTTTAGATTTAGTTTTGAGCAAGAAAAGAGATGAACACAAGAACAACAATGTTAGTGAATCGAAAGAGCCCCACACGGCTTCACTAGACTTCAAAGACCAACAAAAATACAATGTTAACAAAACAGATGGATAGATAGTTTAACATACAATATTCAAGAATCTAAGAACCTTAACCACATGTAAGGACCCTAAGATTAATGAATGTTAACACCAAACTCTTACGTTGAAAAAAGAGGGACTTTACCTCCTTAATCACTAACGTATCAAGCCAACGATGCAACACAAGTGATATCCACACTTGGGCAACCCTAGTTACGGATTGGTGGCTTTTCCAAGCCCTACAACTAAGGGGTGTTACGCTCCTCACACTAGAGAGAGAGTTTGTCTTCCATCAATAAACAACTAATGATAAAAAGGCCTAAAATGTTCTATTTATATTTTATTACAAGACAAGGTAAAATGACAACAATGCCCTTAAAGGGTGGGGTGGCCATGGAGTGCATTTGGACCCAATGAAGTGACCAAAATACCCTTAATGAAGATGACCAAATCATGACCCATTAAGTGTTGTTGAAAACTATGAGTCCTCAAGTTTTCAATGCTCCAAGAAATCTTCCATATACACTTTGCTTGTGCTCAAAATGGGTCTTCCTTGCATATTTTTGTGCCCTCGGGGTGACCAAGTCTTGAGCCTTTAAATGATGACCTCCAATCATGTCTTAAAAAATTAAGTTGGCCATTTGACTTGTATCACCCGCCCACCCAAATGGCCCACACCCCCTACTCTCCAGCCTTCCTAGGAGCCTCAGGTTAATTTTTGGCCCATTTCATGCCCGACCCCCGAGCACACCCAAAAAACCGTCGGCTATAGCACACCGATTTGGCCCGAAAATGGCCCGATCGCGTCGTTTCGCCCGTTTGACCAACCAAAAAGCCCACCTCCCTCGCTCCCCAGCCAGGTCAATTTTTATCCCATTTCACGCCCGGCTCACGGGCACACCCATAAAATCGTAGGTTGTAGCACATCGATATGGCCCGTAAGCAGCTCGGTCGCACCGTTTTGCCCGTTTGACCAACCAAATAGCCTCGCCCACCCAAATGGCCCACACTCCCCCATTCCTCAGCCTTCCTGGGAGCCCCAGGTTGATTTTTGGCCCATTTCACGCTCGGTCCCCGAGCGTACCCAGAAAATCGTAGGCTATAGCACACTAATTTGGCCTAAAAATGGCCCGGTCACGCCGTTTGTCCCATTTGACCAACCAAATGGCCCTGCCCACCCAAATGACCCATACTCCCCCGCTCCCCACCCTGTCTGGGAGCCCCAGGTCAATTTTTGGCCCATTTCACGCCTGGCCCCCGGGCACAACCAAAAAACCGTGGGCTATAGCATACCGATTCGGTTCAAAAATGGCCCGATCGTGCCGTTTCAATCATTTGACCAACCAAACGGGCCTCGCCCGTTAGTACTTTATGAAATTTTAAAGTTCAATTTTTTCCTTTTATTCGTAATTTTCTCCAAAAGACAACAAAAACAACAACAACAAACCCAGTGTATTCCCATACAGTGGAGTCTGGGGAGGGTAAAATATATGCAGTCCATACCATTACCCCGAAGAAGTAGAGAGATTGTTTTCGATAGACCCCCGGCTCAAGATAAAAAAAATAGTAAACAAAAGTCGTAATGAAATGTGAAGCAGGATGGGTGGCTTAACAGAAGTAAAGAATCAGAAATAGTAAAATAGAACTCAGAGCAATACAGGATAGGGGAACTAAGAGCCATAAGCTATAAGAAATAAGAAAAACAAAATCTGGAATAGGGTACCCCCTTAGTAGTAACCTACACTCACAGACCAAAGCCACCCACCACACCCAGTCTCTCCTGACTAGCGGCTCCTACCTATCGACATAGTCCTACGATTACTACCTCGGCTGAATAGGGACTCTCCTAATTACTTGCTACAACCCATGTACTCACCCTAGCTTTCTACCCTTATCCGCAACCTCCACACCTTTCTATCTAGGGTCATGTCCTCGGTAAGCTAAAGTTTCTCCATAGCATGTTTAATCACCCTCCTCCAGTATTTCTTCGGCCTCCCTCTACTCCTCCTGAAGCCATCTAAGGCTAGCCTCTCACACCTGCGAACTGGGGCATCCGCGCCCCTCCTTATCACGTGCCCAAACCATCTCAGTCTTCCCTCCCACATCTTATCCTCCACCGAAGCCACTCCCACCTTCTCCCAAACAATCTCATTCCTAACTTTATCCCCTTTTGTAACCCACACATACAATGCAACATTCTCATTTCCGCCACCTTCAATTTTTGAATATGGGAGTTCTTGACAGGCCAGCACTCCACTCCATACAACATGGCTGAACGAACTGCCACTCTATAGAATTTGCCTTTAAGCCTAAGGGGCACCTTCTTATTATACAACACTCTAGAGGCGAGCCTCCACTTCATCCAACCATCTCTAATACGATTAGAGACATCCTCGTCAATCTCACTATTCCCCTGAATCATAGACCCAAGATACTTAAAACTATCTTTCTTAAATATAACTTGGAAATCCAACCCCACCAGCACTTCATCTTCCTGCCTTAAGTTACTAAACTTGCACCCCAAATACTCTGTCTTGGACCTACTCAACCTGAACCCCTTAGATTCTAGGGTTTGCCTCCATACCTCCAATTTTTCATTCACCCCCCCATCTCATCAATCAGCACTACATCATCTGCAAATAACATACACCAAGGCACTTCACCTTGAATACTTCGCGTCAACACATCCATCACCAACGCAAATAGGAATGGACTAAGAGTCGAACCCTGATGCAACCCTTTCTCAATCGAAAAGTGCACTGAGTCTTCTCCCACCGTTTGCACCCGAGTCTTTCCTCCATTGTACATGTCCTTAATAGCTCTGGTGTACGCCACCGAAACCCCTTTCACCTCCAAGCATCTCCAAAGAACCTCCATAGGGACTTTGTCATAAGCCTTCTCCAGGTCGATGAACACCATGTGCAAATCCCTCTTTCTTTCCCTATACTTCTCCAAAAGAAAGTATCAAAATTCTCATTGCGTCTCTCTAGGTTTGGATCCTTGTAGTTTAGGTAAATGAACAAGTTTTTACAGTCAAATGCAAGACCACCAAGCCAAGTTGGCCTTATGTGTAAATGTAAACACTTTTTAAATTTTATATTGTTCACCTATGTTATCTACCTCATTTTAGAATATTGACTTTCGAATGTTGAAATTTACATTCACATCCACCTTACCATGCCATTTTGATCTTCAAATCGTTTACATTTTATCACTTTTTGGGCTAAAGAAGAATGAAAATTGTGTATTGAATTAGGGGAAAGTGCCGATTAAATGAGATAAAAGTCATTCTTTAGAAAATTGGCTCAACCAAACCACCTTATGGCAGTTTGTCCGCATAGATCTCGAAAAAATATGCAAATTCAAAAAAAAATCATTTCAAACGGACATTCGAGCGCAAAGTTATGAAAGTTTAAAGTTTTACCAATTTACAATTACCTTTTTCTATCCTTATTTTTGGTTCACCTTTTCATCTTACTTAACTTTTATTTATATGGAACGGGCTTCTATGATACCTCGATTAGAAATTATTAATGATAGACGTTTTGGTTGATCCAATTTTCTTTAAAAAATGACTTTTATCACATTCAATCGACACTTTTTCCCAATTCGATACGCAAGTTTATTCTTCTTTAGCCCAAAAAGTGATGAAAAGTAATCGTTTTGGAGATCAAAATTGTGTGGTAAGGCGGATATAAATTTCAGTTTCAACATTTAAAAATTTAATTTTTGACAACGACGTAAATAGAATAAGTTAAAAATATAAATTAAAACAAGTGTTATGAATAGCACAAAAGATCCACCGGGTGTGGTGGTCTTGCATTTGACTCTAGAAACTTGTTATTTACCACAATTACAAGGATTCAAACCTAGATGGGTCCATTGAGGTATTTTATTGACTAATTTTATTTTTTATTTGATTTTGTTACTTTTTTAAAAAAGTAAAAAATAAATAGAAAAAAATGTAATTTAAATTTTATCAAGAATTAATATTTTATTGAGTAATTTCCTTATTTTGGTTGATTTTTTTATGCTTTTTTAAAATAAAAACTTAAATTTTAATAAGAAAAACATGCACTTTTACTGTAGTGAGTGTTGGTTCTCGACAATATTTAGTGCAAAAGAGGTTGTATGCAAATAAGTGTTGCCTTCTCTTTTCATGTTGTCTCCATTTTTAAATCATTAGTGTGTGTGTCTTGCCAACTCAAGGATGCACGTTTTGGTAAGTGGCACATGAAATCAACATAGGTGTACGTTGTAAATGTAATGCACGATCGTTTTGTACATAGTGCACTCGCGGCGCACACCAATGCCCACAATGTCGTGCTATTTTGATGCATGTTATCTTGGCACCCATGCCGCCCAAGAGGCCCATGGCGATCAAACAACCCATGCCACTCATGTGTCCCAAAACTTAGAGCAAAATTTGTATTTCAATTTGCAACCAAGGGCGGTGGCTAGGCAGTGTGGCATGCCCCTAAGTCCACGAATTCCAGCTTTGGTCTTTGTTTACTCCATGTATTTGGTTCTTTGTTCCTTGCATCGTCGTTGTTTTTCCTCTTCAAAAACAACTTATATATTATCACATCCTCGAGTTTAACATCCCACCAAGCTTCCTATAACATTAAACACCACACATTAGAGCTTTAAACACACTAGAATCCAACAAGATGAACTAGAAGTACACATCGCTCAAGCTAAGAATACTAGTTATCTCGTTTATAAAATAATTGAACATTTTGGCTCCAAACTTGTTATGAAAACACCTTAAACATTACAAATACATAACTCTAACACTTAGATGCTTATTTATATAAAGATTAACTCATTGCGCCCACGAGAAGTCCTCAAAACTAGGCTAATTAAGGTTTGATAACAACACTTAGGTGCATAAATCTACCTAAGATCATCATCCTACACTTAAAGCCTTGTTCGTCCTCGAACAAATCTTCACCCTAAGCATCATCTAAGGCAGACTCCAACATTACTACTATAAGCAAAACATTCAAGCTAGTACTAAAATGACTACACACATAACAAGTTTTACTCTAAGTATGTTGTATACAATTGAAAGCTCATGAACACTACTTAAAAAACTTGTTGCATCCAAGCGCACACGCAAGTGTACATGGTCCCTCCAAGTAATATAGTGGCCTTATAAAATCCAAGTATCGATCCCATAGGGACTTGTGTTAAACAACTATCCAATTTTAATTCAACTATTACGATTAAACAAGTGCTAAAGTAACCACAAGTGTTTGAAGGTTAAAACCTAAAAGTAAACTTCAATAATACGGTAACGTAGATGTTCTTGAACAATCATGGGGAGAAACCTAGGATTAAGGTACTACGAACAATCCTACTGAGCTATATAATCTTGTTGGTTTAGTTACTTATCTTGGTTGTTGGTTCACGAGGTTGATAACATGATTATGATCTTCCAAACCTCTAATCAACTATCTAACTTAGCCTCACAACTACATCGTTGAGCGGGAATGTAAGAACTAAGCTAAGCACATTTATGTTTTTTTTCGTCTATGAGCCAAATAGGGAAAATTACGTATACTCCTATTCTAAACGCAAATCATAACCCTCATTCATTGAAAGATTACAATCCTATCCCACATACGGGTACGTTCTATTTTATCGTTCCTCCTTTTGGGCTCCTGATAGAATTATGCATTTATCCTAAGGATTGTGAATCCGTAAGATAGTAAAAACAAGGATATATGAACAATCAATCATGATCATAACACAAACCAAGTCAATTAACAAACATGAGTATTCATGTTCTTGGCCTTAGCCCCAGAAAAGGTTGTTTAGCCACTCATGAACTTATAAAGAATCATATTGATGGAATTCATGTAATAATCCAAAAAGAACCTGCGTTTCTTCCACCCTACACCAATTCAATGAGTAATATCCTCGACAATATCCTTATTTTCCTATATAACAGACTTAGAATACTTAGAACTTTCTCTCTCTTGGATGATTTGTGTGTCAAGCTTCACATATCGTTACCCTCATGCACTGCATCACTAAACTTACATTCCAAGTATTTTATACTGATCCTACTCAATGTGAACCTTTTAGACTCTAGAGTCTGATCTAAGCTTCACCTTAGCGTTATCTTCACAATGAATCTCTTCAAGAAGAACTATGAATAATCACAGATATTTCATGGGTTGAGATATTTCAAGAAACTATTTTTATCCAATCTTTCATATGTGATAGTAATACTATCATTTTAGTACAAATGGTGGGATAAAATAATATCGAGATTAACAAATACCTCACACCAAATATAAAATAAAGTTAATCCCAAATTTTATCGCAAAATTATTTTCCTTATCCACATAACAAATGACCCTAGGACAAATATTAGGGTCAAGCTGAATCTGAGATTAAATATCAGAGACCAATACATATAACAAATTAAAATAGGAAGACAAACTGGATTTGGACCAAAACCCAGGGACCAAAAGGTAAATATACGTCATTCCATAAGAGAAACCTTTTCTAGCAGAAGATTCTCTATTCATTATTCATTAAGCGTAAAAAATGACCGAAATTCCGGCGTCAAACTCCGTCAAAATTCCGTCAATGAAGTCGGAATCCGCCGCCGGCGATAGGAACTCCGTCGGCTTTAGGTTACAGCCCCCACTTCAATATCATCCGCCGTCGAAAATTGTTTTGGCTGACCTCAACGTTGACCCTCCCGATTCCGACGGCAATGATTCAGTGCCTATTGCTGCTGTATCGCCTGCATTTTTATCCAGGTACCACTCGGAACTTTTATGTGAAATACTCTTTCCGTCTATTTTTACTTGTTCAGTATTTACTTCACACACTGTTACAACAACAACATATCCAGTACAATCCCACAAGTGAGGTCTGGGGAGGGTAAAGTGTACACAACTTTACCACTACCTCGGGGAGGTAGAGATAGAGATGCTGTTTCTGAGGACGCTTGACGCACTGTTAATGAGTAACAAATAGAGTGATAGTTTTACTATACTGAGCCCTATCCCTTATCCCTCGCACCAAACGAACTCTAAATTCAATAATTTTTAAAAATGCATTGAGAAATGACTATAGTTAATTGCAGTGGTAAAGTAGGAACTAAGTGATAAATTATTGCTTGGTTTTCTGAACTGGATACGAGTAAAGATGGACATCTATTTTAGTTTAGTGGACAAGTAAAAGTGGATGGAGGGAATAAAAATGAAGAAAAGCTGGGAAAAGAAAGAAGAAACTTGAGTTGTATAGAGTGTTTTTTGGGGTAAACTATAGCTTAGTGTGTAAATTATGTAAGGTAGTTTTAGATTTTTTAAATTTGAAAGTAGGCTAGGTTTGATTCCACATTTGCACTGTAATTGTTTGTACTTGTTAAGCATGTGTTTTTCAGTATGAATTTGGAAGTACTATTTTGTAGTTGTTAGTATTAAGAGTGCAAAGGGATCATACTTAAAGTAAACACTGTTGGATTCACCAACTAATAAGAGTGGCATTCCATTGCGAAATAAGCAACAGTTAGTGAAGATGACCCTATTTAATTTTTTTTTTAAATAACTGTGGTGTCTAAGCCATTTTGGTGCCAGGACACCTTGTGCCCACCTCCACTAATTACACATGACACGTGCCATCTCCCACCATCAGCAGATACCACGTAACTTAGTCTACCAAGACTAGAACTGATGAGAAGAAATCATTTAGTGTTTCTGTCTCTGCTGGGATTTGAACCTAAGCCCTCATGGTTCTTAGCTCACTTCATTGACCACTAAGCCACTTCTTTGGGTGCTCCTATTAGGTATTGTTAGAGTTGTTATAAAATTTTAGCTGGCAGGGCATGAAAAAGGTGAGAAATACCACCACCAACAATGATGTAAAACGAAATGCAAGATGGAGAGATTCAAGAGATAATCAAGAAATCAAGGGGGATAGAGAAAAAAGAAAGAACAATCCCTCCATTGAAGTAAATTAGAGACCAACAAATATAGATCTGCAGTTTTCTAATTTGAATAAACAACTACAAGATTAATTTTAAGGGAGAGGATAACTAAATTCATACCTGAAAAATCTTACCAAAAGATATTCAAGAGAGATCTACGGTAGAGATAAAGGAATGAAACCCACAAAACTCTCCTAAGAGTGTGTTAGGATAATAAAGGAAGGCCCAACTTAGCTTATGTACACCACAACTATTTTCGGTTTTTCTGTATTGGCACAATAAGTGACCCATTGTATTTAGTTTAGTTAGCTCAGAACGGACTCTCTCTATATATGGTAGGTATATTATTGTAGATGGTTTTTTGGGAAAGATGAATAAAGAAGTCGGCTGAATTTCTTTTCTTCTCTCTCAAACTTTCTAGGGTTTCCCCTTTAAAATCCTTTGATTTCTTCAACTTCGAGCTAGAATCTAACGTGGGACCAGAGCAAAGTAGTTCATTGTCTACTTCGTGATTTCCTCAGAGATTTTGTAGATCGAGATACTTTTTCAGTTCATCTTTTCGGTTTCTCCAGTTCATCGGCGTCGTTTTTCCAACGAGATTAGTTCGTAATCTCTTTGGGTTTGAATGTGGTCTTGGCACAAAAATCTCAGCTTTCAGATCGGGTTTTGGATCTGGGGTTTTCTCGCACAAATCGTGGTGATATCTCTCACTTTTTTCCCTTTTTTGTGTTCGTGAACTCGATATGGTGCTCATATCATCTTTTACTGATTTTTAATAATTATTGGATCAATTGTCTGTTGTGGCTGTTAACTCCGAAAAACTTAGTACATCTGCTAATAATAATTTGAGTTCGAACCTTAATACTGGTCCCTCTCATCCGCTATATCTTCATCCATCTGACACAACAGCAACAACAATAACATACCCCTGCGTCAGATGGATGAACTATTTTCGGTTTTTCTGTATTGGCACAATAAGTGACCCATTGTATTTAGTTTAGTTAGCTCAGAACTGACTCTCTCTATATAGTAGATATATTATTGTAGATGGTTTTCTGGGAAAGATGAATAAAGAAGTTGGCTGAATTTCTTTTCTTCTCTCTCAAACTTTCTAGGGTTTCCCCATTAAAATCCTTTGATTTCTTCAACTTCGAGCTAGAATCTAACGTGGGACCAGAGCAAATTAGTTCATTGTCTACTTCGTGATTTCCTTAGATTTTGTAGATCGAGAGACTTTTTCAGTTCATCTTTTTGGTTTCTCCAGTTCATCAGCGTCGTTTTTCCAACGAGATTCGTTCGTAATCTCTTTGGGTTTGAATGTGGTCTTGGTAAAAAAATCTCAACTTTCAGATCGGGTTTTGGATCTGGGGTTTTCTCGCACAAATCGCGGTGATATCTCTCACTTTTTTCCCTTTTTTTGTATTCTTGAACTCGATATGGTGCACATATCATCTTTTGCTGATTTTTAATAATTATTGGATCAATTGTCTGTTGTGGCTGTTAACTCCGAAAAAACCTAGTACGTCTGCTAATAATAATTTGAGTTCAAACCTTAATACTGGTTCCTCTCATCCGCTATATCTTCATCCATCTGACACAACGGCAACAACAATAACATACCCCCTGTATTCCCACCAACAAGTGGGGTCTGGGAAGGGTAAGGTGTATGTGGTTCATCCATCTGACGGACGGAGGGGGAACTTTATTGGTTTCCATTCCTTTGCTAGGTTAGGTTATGGTGAATGGAGAAAGGGAATGATCATTCTCTTTCTGAAAAGAATAAACTTCAACTCATAAATGGAATCTTAGTTAAACCCGACTTTAATTTGCCTCTATCATATTGGGAAAGATATAATAATATGTTCAACGCCTTGATTATGAATGCTTTATCCGAAGATATTGCCAAAAAAATTCTATACTACAAAACTACTAAATAGGTTTGGGATAATCTAGAGGAAAGATATGGTGGCTAACATTTCCTAATACTATAGTCTTCAAAGAGCTATTGCACCCACCACACCTCTGATATTGCTAACTACTCCCTCCGTTTCGGAATAAGTGAATTGTTGGGGTATTTATTGGTGTTTCAAAATAAGTGAATCATTGAATTTTTTCCAAATTTACCCTTATGATTTGACAACCAATTAACTTTTGAAAAGGTATTACAAGGTCAATTTTTTCTTTTTTTGGGGTAAAAATGGAAAGTTGTGTTAAATTTATGTCTTTAATGCTTTTTTCTTAATCTATGTGCCAAAATCCAACAATTCATTTATTATGAAACGGAGGGAGTATTTTACTAGGCTCAAAGGCCTTTGGGATGACCTAGAATCCTTCTCTTTTGGTAGACCTTGTACTTGTGGGGCTAAGCATGAGTTTGTTGAGGGGCAGCAACTTATGCAATTTCTCTTCGGATTGAATAAGGTATACTCAACTGTTAGGAGCAACATCTTTTTGGCACCCAAGGGTGTGGCCTAGTGGTCAATGAAGTGGGTTGAGAATCTGAGGTCTCAGGTTCAAATTCCAGCCGAGGCAAAAAAAAGCAGGTGATTATTCTCATTTGTCCTAGCCTTGGTGGACAGAGTTATCTGGTGGGAGGTGACATGTATCCCGTGGATTTAATCGAGGTGCGCGAAAGATGGCCCAGACACCACGATTATCAAAAAAAAGAGCAACATCTTTTTGATGTCTTATATACCTTTCGTTGGAAAGGCGTATTCTATGTTGATCAAAGATGAAAAGCAGAGAGAAGTTCTGACTAATATCGCTCTTTCCACAATTGAAGTAAATTAGATTCCAACAAATATAGATTTGGAATTCTCTAATTGAATAAAAAACTGTGAGATTAAATTCAAGGGAGAGGAAAATTGAACTCATAGATGAATAATCTTATCAAAAGATATTCAAGAGAGGTTCAGTGTAGAGATAAAGGAGTAAAAACCCACAACACTCACTAAGAGTGTTAAACCTAAAACTATTGTCTCCCTTGATCATGAGATATACTTCACGAGCACTCCATCAAATATACCAGTTGACAATATCATTCTTACAGAGGCAGGGAAACAATTCCGATAACTCTGCACAATCCCCTTGAACCTTCTGTACGTTCTACTTCCACCAATTTATCATCAGGAGGCGTGATTGGAGTGGCAACACTAATATCTTATGACCCGTCGTACCCACATGCATGCAATCACCATTCACCTTCTTGATTGTATTGTCTATAGGATTGGTGGGTTTTCCCCCCTTTGTAGAGTTGTGCCCCGTTGAAATGACATTTCCAATTCCAAGTCCCAGAGATGTAGCATCTATGCTATCTTCTCTAGTATTTGAAGGTTATCACAAAAGAACAATATTTTGTAGATGAACATCCAAGTGATTATCCTTTTCTTTGGCGGTAATCTTCAAATATCAGAGAAGATAGCATAAATGCTATACTAGGAATTTGAATTAGAAATGACATTTCAATGGGCACAACTCTACAAAAGGGGAAAAAATCGGTCAATCCTATAAACAATACAATCAACAATGTGAATGGTGATTGCATGCCTACGGGTATGATTGGTAATAAAGATACCAACGATACCTCTCGGATTTCACTTCCTGATGCTAAATTGGTGGAATTAGAAGGTTCCAGAAAGATTGTGCAGAGTTATCGGAACTGTTTTCTTGTCCATGTAAGAATGTTATCGTCAACGGGTATATTTGGTGGAGTGCCCGTGAAGTATATCTCGTGGCCAAGGGAGAGAACATTTTAAGGTTGAACACTTTTAGGGGTCGTTTGGTTGGGAAAGAGTTATCCGGGATTAGTTATCCCGCCATGTATATAGGATACTTATCCCATCACTGTGGGATAAATAATCCCGGTAATAACTAATACCTCACACCAAACATGAGATAAAATAGTCCTTCATTTTATCTCGGGACTATTTATCCCTTATACTCACACCAAACGACCCCTTAGTAGTTTTGTGGGTCTTATCTCTTTTGAATATCTTTTGGTAAGATTATTCATATATGAGTTCAATTCTTCTCTCCCTTGAATTTAACCTTGTAGTTGTTTGTTTCAATTGTAAGATTGCTCTTCCTTCTCGATTTCTTAACCATCTCTCTATCTTGTATCAGGATAGTGATTATCTTTATAATCACTACTTTAGGTTTCCGAGTGCCTTGAAAACATTATTTGAAATTCTCAAAACAAAAGGATAATTACTTGTACATTCATCTACAAGATATTTCCAAGCATTAGACAGTGCCTCTTTCACTTTTTATAATCTGATTGCCCAAAGAGATGACATCTTTATTGCCAAAACTAAATGGTCTTAGAGGCTTAGGTTCACGTAAACGATCATTACAATGAACTGGGACAAACTGAAATTGATTTCTTCTCATTTGTTCTAGCCTTGGTGGACAGAGTTACCTGTTGCTGGTGGGAGGTAGCAGGTATCACGTGGAATTAGTCGATGTGCGCGCAAGTTGGCCCGGGAAAAAAAATAATAGATTGATGAACACAGTTTTTCAATCCTCATGAAAGTCTCTCCATTAGTTAGAGCCCCAAAGTTATTTGCCTCATCCTGGAATGATCTCTTTAACCACTCTAAACTCTTGATGTCAAGTTGAAATTCTTTCATACAATGAGTGCTTTTTGAACTTGCATCAAACAATATATGTAGGATAATTCCACAAGTGGAGTTGGGAGAGGGTAGGTAGTACACAGACCTTACCCGTAAGGTTGGTAGAGAGGTGGTTTTTGATAGACCCTGGGCTCAAAAGAAAAAGAAATGTTTCCGTAGCAGGATTTGCAAGTAAATATGTAAGCAAAATAGCAAGATACTAAGCAAGTGAAGCAACAAATATGATACAAAGTGAAGAATAAGAGACTAGGCAACTACCAAATAATACTGCTAATAAGGAGAAGAGGTGAGGAGGAGGCTAGCCTCTCATCTTCCACATAAAGTGCGACAACACTCAGCTACCTACTAACCTTCTACCCCAATCCTTGACCTCCAAACCTTTCTGCATGTCCTTAGTAAGCTGAAGTTGTGTCATGTCCTGTCTAATCACCTCCCCAATTCTTTTTCAGCCTACCTCTACCGAAAGAAAATAACTCTTGGAAAAGGAGTTCTTGTACTGGCAGAGGTAATTCACCTTGATCTGATGCTTTATGGTGATTAGCTTTATTATATTGATATTATTGCTGGGACAGGAATAATTTATTTCTTTAACCAAGGTCTGATTTATTTCCAGGGTAATAGCTGATGAAATTTGTCAGGATAAGCTGAAGAAAGAGGTGGAGATTACAGATACCGAAGGTAAACAATTGAAAAAATTGGGAAAATGCCGGTCAAGAATGGGTAAGTTAGACTGTCCTCCTGACTGTAATGGAGCTGATGCAGAGGCTGATCATAATGTTCAAGGGGTACCTTCATCTCGGGAAGAAAAAGTTAGCAGCCTTAAAACTGTGAGTTGTATTTTGATCCATTTTATTTGCTATATTGGTTGTTAGACAAGTTTGACAGGCAATTCTGCATAAACTCGGGTTTAGCTATATACACAACTTGTACATATTTCTCGACACCAATTTGGTATTTTGTAATGGATATTTTGACTTATCCAGAAAAGGGAATAGTTGATCCAGTTTATCTTTTGTTACCTATCTATATGCCTGTATCTATGTTTATATGTGTGCTAATTCTTTTCAATGTTTTCCATATCATATTTTTATTGCTTGAATTGAATGCAGTGGTTTCAAATGCGAAAAGTGGGAAAAATCAACAAAATCCACGGGACTTGAAACGAAAAGTGAGGAGTAAAGTGCATTAATTTATTAAAACATTAAAAATACCAAACATTTGAATTTAGTACTATAATAATTAACTTGTATCTACAAATAGCTAATTTTGGCATTAATATATGCTACTGTCTATATTCAACACAAGGTGCAAGCTCTTCGTTAGAAGGAATATAAATGATTGGGAAGTAGAACGAGTATGTCTTTTGCTTCAGCAATTAAGCAACATAGCTTTGGACGGTAACAAAGCTTGATTCTATTTCATGAAGGGGCATCCCAAAGGTCTAGGAGAGTTCCTTCTTGATTGTGCTTCATCTTGTGCCAGTAAAATCTTTTGCTTTTCTTTTCCCTTAAATGCGGCTAATGTGCTAGTAAAATCTTCTTGTTTTATATTTAAGAGAAAACAGTAGTGGTTATTTGGAATGAGTGGAATAGGAGAGCTTTTGAGGGAGTAGAGTGAAGTTTTTCTCAAGTGAGGAATAGCCTCCGGTCTCTTATTTTCTTTTGGTGCATCCATAAAATCTGGTCTCTTATAGAAGAATAGATGGACTTTGTAGAATCAGATTTGGTAGATTCTTTACCTTTTGTTTTTTTCCTTTGTATATGGCCAGCGCGGCCTTGTTTATGAATGAAATACACTTACCTTATCTGGAAAAGAGTAGTTAAACACCTTCTTGATGCAGTTATTTGAACTTTTCGATGATTCATCTACTTTGCTTGCAGGGCTTGATACATGTTGCACGAAAAATGCCAAAGAACGCACATGCTCATTTTGTACTAGGGTTGATGTATCAAAGGATGGGTCAGCCTCAAAAGGTAGCTTATGGATTGCACTGTTCTTTTCCTGGGTCAGTTTTCATTCTCTCTCGTGCACTGAACAGCTCATTCTAGGCGATTGTGGCATATGAGAAAGCGGAAGAAATTTTAGTTCTCTCTGAGGAAGCAATAGACAGGCCTGAGTTGCTTTCTTTAGTCCAGGTTCATCATGCACAGGTATGGATGAACTCACACTCCTAGAAATTGCACATTTTTGAGTCAACGTTTCTCTATTAGTTTTCAAACTTAAATATGTAATTACTGCTGCCCACATATTTTATCTCTTCCTGGTGCAGTGTATTCTACTTGGAACCTTGGAAGATTGTAGTTCAGATAAGGAATTAGACCCTGAAGAGCTTGAAAATATTCTTGCTAAACTTAAGGAGGCTGTGAAATCTGATGTTAGGCAGGTGTCTATTTGGAACGCTCTTGGCATCATACTTCTTAGAACTGGTCGTTTGCAGGTGCAGCCATGTTAATATATTGGTTCTTACTCATTGACATACTCAGAACTTTCTCTGATTATCTTTTGACGCTTATGGTTTCTGTAGAGTGCTATATCAGTTTTCTCAACTTTGTTGGACATTTCCCCAGACGACTTGGATTGCCTTGGTAATCTTGGAATTGCTTGTCTCCAGAGGTATAAAGGGACATTCATTCTTGCTGGTTTTAGGCTACTTACTGTACTATTCACAGCTTATATCATTCCAATATTCTTGTGTTTGATCAAATTAGACTAATGAAAAGTAGATTGATGTAGAGGCTAAAAGCAATTGGAGAGGTGGAGAAGCACTTTGTACTTATGTGTTGGAAAAGGGCAAAGAGAAAGAATATCATATATGTTGTATGATGTTTCTATTGATGTTGCAACTGGAAAGAAAAAAAAATGTAACTTATTGTGAATCACTTGCTGGGAGATTAGTTTGTTTTGGCTGAAAAACTGTTGATGCATCATTATACTGTGCAGCATATGGACTTTGCTATTTTAGTTGGATTGAGTGTTAATTGGGAAAATTTCACTTATAAGCCTCTTCACGAAGAACTATGTTATACTGTTCCTTTTAGTGATGTGTAACTTGTTACTTCCCTATTAATTCTGAAACTTATTGTTTTCCTTTCCTTTTCAGTTTGAATTAAAATCTTCTTAGGGGGACCTCAAGTGGTAAAAACCCTATGGGTTGCACAAATAATCACCAAACGGTGAACAAGCATGTATATGTCACTGGATTTCTCTTTTCCTTTTAAGTCCTGCACATTTGATCATATCTACTGATGATTCAACTTGGCCGCTGGAACTTCTCTCTTTCATTAGATACAATGGAGTATTCAGTATCGCGTCTTATTTAAGTCGTGTGAAGAATGAAATTTGAGTTATGAAGGCTTGAAAGTTTCAGATGAAATTAGTTTACCAATGTTTCTTCAAGCTGTAGAAAAAGCCCGACCCAGTATGTCTAGAAAAGAGAGAGAAAAGGTTAATCGACTCATACTTTTGATGGTAGATACTGTTGAGATTATAGAAATTGTGCCTAAGCTTTTCCAACCTGGTAATGTGGCTCGTAGCTACTCACTCTGATTGCATCGTTGGCAAAAATGATGCAGTAGCTTCAGACAGATGGGGTTTGAAGATGATAATGTCAGAAACTTACCACTCAAAAACAAAGTATACGTATCTTAGATTTCTAAAAAGATACTTTTTCTTTTGACGGTGGTGTTCGAGCTAGCTTCCTTGCACCTCGACTATTCCCCGGCACCTTCTCCCTCCCATCAGGACAAGTACCTTGCAACTCTGGCAGCTGAGGCTTAGGCAGATTGGAAAAATCACATGGTTCTGGGATTTGAACCTGAGACCTCATAGTTCTCCCACTTCGTTGACCACTAGGCCACACCTTTTGGGTGCTTAAAAAGCATATTGTATTCTGATGGCAGTCATGGTCGTTCCATTAAGAGAGAAGTGTTTATGTTGTTGGCAGGGAGACCATTTTCAGGAAGTAACCTACTTATTCCACCATAATAAGTGGGAGAACCTCGAGGTATCCCTGACTCAACCACTTCTTAATAATCATTCTTCATATCAAACCCAATGATCTTATACAAGAATAACTAGATCCTGCAAATGGTGATAGCCTATTTAAGCAGCCACCGTTCTTGAGAATGGGCTACCCATCATGGATCTGAGTGGGACTTTACGACTCCTGGAGAGGTGGATCAAATGCTTCGGTTGATATATAGCTTCTACCATTGATTAGATTGGTTTTATCGCAGTCATTGTCTGCAAGCTTCTATGCTTTTATTGGTTTACAATTTGCATACTGGTATTTTGATCAAATGCATATTCCATTTTCTGATTATCTATTGCTGATTTATTTTTTTTCCTTTTTTGGGGTGGGCGTGGGGTGGGGTGGAGGGGTTCTGCTGCTGTTAATCAGCTTTGGTAGATACACTAACTGATTATATCTCACCAGGCATGTCTTCTTATATTGTTCACTTGAGCTACTTTCTTTGCTGAATTGAATCACTTTGACAATGTCTTTCCAGTGGAAATCTGGAGCTTTCGGAAAAGTGCTTCCAAGATCTACTTCTTAAAGATCAGAACCATCCTACTGCTCTAATCAATTATGCTGCGCTTATCTTATATAAATATGGTTCAGAAGTGGCAGGTAAGAGGATTTTACGTGTTTCATATATATATCCTTGGGCTATCAAATTTGTGGTTACAGATCACTGCAAAAATTATATTATTAATGGTGCTCATTAGTTGTTTTCTAACGTGGATATAAAAAGTAAAAAAGAAAAAGAAAACAGAGACCAACCAGTAATCATTGGCTGTTAGTTTCAGGTGCGGGGGCAAATTCTCTTTATGGAACCTCTGCAGATCAAATCACTGCAGCCAATGTTGCCAAAGAGTGTTTACTAGCAGCTTTGAAAGCAGATTCGAAAGCAGCTCACATTTGGACAAATCTAGCTAATGCTTATTACTTGATGAGTGATCATAGGAGCTCTGCTAAATGCTTAGAAAAGGTGCTTTTTCTTCAAGGCTGTTTACAAACAGCTTGAAACCTCTCTTTTATCTAATGTATAAGTAACATTCTTTTGCTTTAATGAGCAGGCAGGAAAAATTGAACCTAATTGTTTAGCAACAAGATATGCTGTTGGAGTTCACCGCATCAGGGATGCAGAGAGGTCGCAGAATCCCAATGAACAGCTCACATGGGCTGGTAGTGAGATGGCCTCGATACTAAGAGAAGGAGATTCTACTTCGATAGAGCCTCCAGTAGCATGGGCTGGTCTCGCCATGGTCCACAGGGCCCAACATGAAATAGTGGCAGGATTTGAAATTGAGCAAAATGAATTGGTGGAAGTCAAGGAGCATGCTATCTACAGTCTTAAGCAGGTAGGCTTTAAAGTTTTCATATTTTTATCTTAGGTTTACTGCTTAGTTTGTTAGCTTATGATTTCCGGGAGGGGATTAGCTATTTGTTAGTGAACATGTGACAAGGTGATCTATATGTATTTCCTTTATGGTGTGCTTATGAGTTTGAATTGCTTGAACTTTATCTTCTACTGAAGGAGCAGCCAGGTGCACTAAAGCTCCTGCTATGCGCAGGGTCCGGGGAATGGCTCAACCACAAGGGTCTATTGTACGCAGCCTTACCTTGCATTTTCTGCCAGAGGCTGTTTCCAAGGCTTGAACCGATAACCTCCTGGTCACATGACAACAACTTTACTAGTTACTCCAAGGCTCCCCTTCGAACTTTATCTTCTACTGTGAAAGGAAATTAGTTGTTAACTCTTTCTTGCATGAGTTTACTGCATTAAAGCTACTTTACTTCCTTGCATCTGCTTCCTGACCTTCGATTTTCATCATGTTCCACCACACTCTTGAAATGAAGTTTGGACTGAAAGCTTTGATTTTACATTCTGATTTTTTAAATGACAGGCAATAGCCGAAGATCCTGCTGATCCTGTTCAATGGCATCAGCTTGGCCTTCATAATCTTTGTACCCAACAATTTAAGACGTCTCAAATGTACCTCAAGGCTGCAGTTGCACGTCGTAAGGACTGTACCTATGCCTGGTCAAATCTTGGTAAATGCATCTCTCTCTTGCACAATAGCATGCTCTTGCCCACCTCTTTTCTTCATACTTAATTATCGTGAAAATAGCCTTCATGTCTGCTGAAAAGAAATTGTACTATAGGTATTTCACTGCAACTGTCCGAGGATTCTTCTCAAGCTGAAGAGGTGTATAAACAGGCCTTGTCGCTGGCTACATCAAAACAAGCGCACACAATTTTTTCAAACCTTGGAAATCTCTATCGGCAGCTAAAACAGTATGAATGCGCTAAGGCAATGTACAATAAATCACTTGAACTCCAACCTGGGTATGCCCCTGCTTTAAACAATTTAGGTCTTGTATTTGTTGCTCAAGGGAAGTGGGAGGAAGCAAAGGACTATTTCAACAAGGCGATCCAAGTAGATCCATTGCTTGATGCTGCTAAATCCAACATGATTAAAGCTTCTCACATGTTCAATATAACCAGCATGTCATGATGTCTCTGATTCGTTGTACAATTTTTCCTCCCCTCCCCCCGCCCCCCTGTAATTATTTTGTGTTGGGAAATGAACAGCCAAAAGGTGGTGGGTAGATCTTAAGATTTGGAGATCCCAGCTTTTTTGGATCTTAGTTTGTTAAACTTAGCTCCTTCTGGAGAGTTAGAAAATTGTACAGTTTTTCTTTTAAAGCTGATGTTTCCTGCTTCATTTCTGCATGACTGCACCTCGCGCTATAGATGTGACTAGTGCACCACCAGTGGCCTTTGTTCAAATTAAATTTAATAGGGAAGTTGAAATTTTATTCCAATTAATCGTTGATGAGGTTGATATAGGCACTGGGAATAATTTAAATTGCATTTCACTTTGTGTTCATGCCTAACTTTCTGATTTCAAGTCATCATGCAGGGTTGTGGTCAACCTGGATTTTACCCTGCCTGGGAGGAGATGATTTAGTGTATGCAAAACTGTTTACACGTCTAAATCCCCAAAGATATCTAATATGGCTGGGATTATAATGACTCATGAGCTAATGTTTCGAAAGCAACCATCTTTTCTCCATTCACTTTCTTCAGAATGGATGGTTATGGTTCGTTGTTCGTCTTACACATTATGCCTTCGTTTTTTCTGGCTTACATTTTTCAAAAAATTGTCGATACGTCTGCCAGCTTTTCCTCTTCACATAAAATCTTGAGGTTCACACAAAACCTCAGGGCTTATTCTGAGAGGTTGGCTCCCTACAAGATTTACAATTTTCCACAAATTGAAGGAAGGGTATGGTGCACCTAACTTATAACTAAAATATTAACTTTCGAGTGTTATGTTTTTAGGTCTAAACGATATTTAATCATTTTGACATTGCTAAATAATTCAACATAGGACGATCCATATTTTGATAATTTTAAAAAAAAAACTTGTATACCTTTATTCATTCTTATATAATAATCTACTCAAAAGTCAAAACTCTAATTATAACATTTATATTATTTTATTGAAAAAGCTAGTAAAACATAAAGGACGGAAAATTAGGGAAAATAAAGGGGCATGTACGTTAGAATGTTCATTCGCGTGAAATAAATCGTGGGAGGGGTACATAGAGTACCTTGCATAAAGTGTGCCATGAACCAACTTATTGCTCCACTTTCTAGATATGTAACTTTGTAAGTACATCTTTTTTATTGTCAAATACAAAAGTTAAAACATATTCCCTCCGTTTTATTTTAATTGATAAAACATACTCCCTCCATTTCATTTTAATTGATGTAAAAATAAATATCTCATATTAGTTGATCACATACTAAATTAAAATAGAATTAATTAATTTTTTATCCCTACAATTAATAATATGCATTAAAAGTGAACAATTATAATTCCAATGTTTATTTTTGTGTCCAATGAATATAAAGGATAAAATAGTATAATTAATTAATCAATTTATGATTTATTAATCATTATGTAAAATAAAATGTGCCCAATTAAAATGAGATGGAGGAAGTAGTATTATTATACAAGATAGTCAAACAACATTCTAAATTACTTCTACCAGCCTTAAAAGTTAATTCCCATTTTATCGACATAATCCCATTTTATTATTATCAATGCTCCTCTATCCATCAAGTGTAACATTTAATTAAGCACATGAGCTTTATTTATTAATCGACATAATCTCATTTCATTACTACTCCTATTAGTTAATATTACTATTACTACTAGCATTTAAATAAAACTCATTAATCCCCAAGAAGGGACCACAATTAAAAAAAACTTTAGAAAAATTATTACTATTCATTAAAAAAAAAACAAAAAAAACGGCGATATAAATAATGTAGAGGGGTCATTATCGTCGTTGATTCGGACTCATTTTCTCACACGGTCCGTTTCGCCCTGCTCAGTACTCACTCATTCTCTACTAAAAAATGCAGCATTTTTTGACACTTTGAATCTCTTTGGAGTTGAAAAGCTAAGCAATTTTCAGCAAATGGAAGGCATTGAATCACAAGTATACATGCAGCATCAGCCCACAACACTTGATAAACACTACTTAGGGTTTCATCATCCTCAACCTCCTGACGGAACGTCGTCGTTTTCATCCGAACAAGACCTTCGAAGCCCCGAGGAAAACGAGGTTGATGATGAATTACTGCTGCAGATTATTGTTGAAGAGGTTCGGGATTTGGTGTTGAACCAGGCAGTCAGTGAAGAGAGGTCGAAAAGTGAAGCGGCTGAGGCAAAATCTGTAAATGAAGATGAAATAGCTGTGCAAATCATCAATGAAGAGGTTCGGAATTTGGTGTTAAACCAGGCAGTAAGTGAAGAATCCAATAAGGCAAAGCCTGTAAATGAAGAAGAGGTAGCTGTGCAAATCATCAATGAAGAGCTTCGGAAGTTGGTGTTAAATCAGTCATTTAGTGAAGAGAGAGCAAGAGAAGGAGATATAAATGAATCGGTTAAGGAAGTATCGGAAAATGTGAAAGGTGGTATGGTGGTTTCAAAGGAATGGGGAGCTGATCAGCATGAAGATGATGAGCATAGTTGGAGGGAAAATGTAAATGTGGTTGATGTGGGGAATGAGGAAGGTGGCGAGGCGGGTTCAAAGGAATGGGAAGTTGATGATCAGTATGAAGATGGTGACTGTAGTTGGAGGGAACACGAAAATGTGGTTGATGTGGGGAATGAGGAAGGTGGCGAGGCGGGTTCAAAGGAATGGGAAGTTGATGATCAGTATGAAGATGGTGACTGTAGTTGGAGGGAACACGAAAATGTGGTTGGTGTGGAAGATGAGAAAGGCGGTGAGGCGGGTTCAAAGAAATGGGGAGTTGATCATTACGAAGATGGTGATTATAGTTGGAGCGAAGATGCAAATGTGGTTGATGTGGAAAATGAGGCAGGTTTAAAGGAATGGGGATTTAATTGTTATGAAGATGGTGATCATAGTTGGAGGAGAAACGAAAATGTGGTTGATGTGGAAAATGAGAAAGACGGTGAGGCAGGTTCAAAGTTATGGGGATTTAATGCGAATGGGAGGGGGTTGATTTACCCGTTAAGACCTGATGCCGAGGATTGTGCTTATTATATGAAAACAGGGGCTTGTAAATATGGAGTGAATTGCAAGTTTAATCACCCTTCCCCAAGACGAAATCAGGTATGATGTTATGGTTTTGAAGTGGCTTTAGCTGTACTTATTATATGTGGCTGTACTTATTTTATGTTTCTTGGATTGAATGAATGATATTTTTTGAATATAGGAGTGTTGTAGGTGGACCTTAATAGTAGAATATTATAGCGATCCGCTGGTTAGTTTGTTAAATTGCGGGATTATTAAATTTGTTTCTTGTGCATAGTGCACTTCTAAAGTAATGGGAATGAAATGGGACCAAATTGTGTAAAAGGATTCATATGGCGGATCCGACTAGTTTGAGATTGAGTATAGTTGTTGTTGCTGTACTTCTGAAGTAATGATGGACTTGGGGTGCAAGCTAACTGATTGCTGCTTCGTAGTTAGTCGTTGGCACTTAAGGGGCATGAAAAATCATGCATCGAAATGTGCCGTTAAAGAATGGTAAACCCATTTCTATTCTCTCTAAAGTAATGAGTTTTACTTGATATCTATTTGTGAGATGGATGAGTAGGATTAAAATTTTGTTTTAGTAGGACGATTCTCTGGAGGTTATGTTGATCTTTGTGGTGGTCTTTCTTGCATTTACTGTTCATATATGCTTAGGTTAGATGTTAAAAGCTTTCGTGATATTTACTGTGTTGAGTTCTTTTGTGACTTCTTCAACAGTGGTCGATGGAGAAGGGCAAGCAAAAGGAAGAAAGTGAGGAAAGGGTTGGGCAGATTGAATGCAAGGTTATGGAATTTATCATAATTAAGAAACAGTTATTTCCTCTATGCTTAGTCTTTTGATAATTATTTGGTTTGATGTTGAATGTTTAAAAAATAATAAAGGAAAAGTAAAACATAATGTTTCTGCTTTATGAAATACAACATCTTTGGTATTCAGTGATAAACTTGTTTATTAACATGCACTTATTCTCTTCCATTTAATTTATGCCAAAAACACATGAGAGGCGATTTATGGTAAAAATCAGTTTCTTACATTTCTGTTTTATATGGATGGTCATCTTGATCAAGCTGTTATCTTGTGATTTGGATGCATGACCATGCATTCTGATATTACTGGGTTACTGAAATAGTTTGGCTTAATACAATAAGGTTGCATTATCAATAAGTAAGGTTTAACATATATAAATTTAAGAACTTTGTAGGTTTCTCTACTTTTTGGGGATACTACTTCTATGCGGGAGTTCTTCTTCCTTTTATTTCAATGAAATTACCTTTTACTAGGTTAGACAAAAATTTAAGTATTTCAAAACTTGTTTCTTAGCACCTGCTCCTCATAAAATGATGAGGAGAAAATAGCAAATTGTCCTAATTAGTCTAGTTTGAATATAATGGTTTAGATAACAGCTTATTCCAGCTTACTATGCAACAATTTTAAAAATTATCATGTAGATATGCAGAATGCCATCTTCGGAGATATCTGTTTGTGTCGTAGAATATACTCTTAGAATATATCTTTCTTTGATAAAGTATTTTATTAATATGAAGCAGCACCTAGTACTTGTTGCATTTGCATATGTATTAGTGTAAAAAATCATTCCTTAATAGATATAGAGTACTCAGGACATCCTGCTTAGAATTTCTTTCCATGCGGCTTCTTTTATAATTATTTTTAATCCTGGTTAAAGGATGTAACATTGCCTTCCCAATAAAAGCTGTAGAGGCACATCTGACGGAGCTAGTCAAGTGTAAACTGGAATAAGCTGTAGCAAGTGTTTCATTATAAAGTACTGGTAATTGCTGAGGGAGAATCCAACTGGTGGTGCATGGAAGCTCTTCCTTTTTTTTAGGAGGTAGTTATAGTCATTTCCATCACCTATTAAAGGATTTATAGCGAAAGGGATCATGGAATTTCCTTTAATTTAGGCTGTTTTTCTCATATAAATTTGTGAATAGTGACTTTCATTTGCATAATGGTAGAATGTAATGGACTGATATAAAGGCCATAGGTTTGCACCCAAGGGTGTCGCCTATTGGTCAAGAGAACCATGAGGTCTTAGTTTAAGTCTCAGCGGAAAAAAAACACTAGCTAATTTCTTCCCATCTTTTCCAGCCTTAGTGGATAGAGTTATCTGGTATCTATGTTGATGTGAGATAGCAAGACCCCCCTGGAATTAGTCGAAGTACGTGCAAGATGACCCGGACACCATGGTTTTCAAAAATAAAATAGTCATAGGTTTCTATGTGGAGGAGAAAAAATTGTATTTGAGGAGCTACTTTAAGTGGAAAATGCATAATTTAGTATTTAGTTGTGGAATAAGTTCATGCATAAAGTTGAACTGAAACTGCTCAATGATCCATCTTCTTTTTTCTTTTAATCAGTAAGCAATTACCCATCTTTCTTTATCCTGTGTTTTCGTGGACACATTTGAGGAACTAAACTGATCAGACATTGACTGATTATTACTGTTTTTACATGTTATTTATGTAGTGTTGTTAATTCACTTCATGGTGATATTTTGAGATGGGAATAAATTTATGCAACTTTGAAATAGGACCTCTATGTGATGACCTTGCCTATATGGCTGCATCGAGATGCTTGTCTCCTTCGCATTGTGCTGTAACTGGAAACTACCTCTTATTTGTCAATGCCAAGATTCTGACTACACAATTGAGTCCTCTTAAGTTGCTGATACAATTGTGAAAGTGGTTTTTAAGTTGTTTCCAGACGTCTCTGCTATAGATATGTGAAAAGAAAAATTGTTATGCCTTGCTGCCTATTATATTTTATTGGTTTTGCTCGTTGTCTTTTTTTTTTTTTTTGGTTGGGGGATGGGAGGGGGTGGGGTGGATGGATAACATACTGCTTCTCAATTGCTTTGGCTCTGTTCTCTTCCCCTGGCATTATTACTTTAACAGAAATGTCTTCATTTGTTTTTTAGTGATGAATCTTAGCCTTCGGCTCTGTTATATGTACTAAAGTTTCTGTATTGTATTGAAGGTAGCGTATCCTATTTGGCTAAATTTTTTTCTTTTTCCATTGGTCTTGCAGTATTACCTAACAGAAGGAGGGTGCAAGTACGGAAATGCCTGTAAATATAATCATAGTAGGAGAAAGGATGCAATTTCACCTGTTCTGGATTATAACTTTCTTGGCCTGCCAATTCGACCAGTAATGCTCCTTGCTGTCATTCAGAACCTTTTTGAATTTGAGAATTATGTCCCTAAGGGATCTGTCTTCATTTCAGGGAGAGAAGGACTGCCCCTACTACATGCGCACTGGCTCCTGCAAGTATGGATCCAATTGCAGGTTTCATCATCCTGATCCTACTACAGTGGCTGGAAACAATCCTTCCTTTGGATACAACAATAGTGGATCTGCTCCAGTACAAAGTGCCTCCTATTCACCAGTGTCTTCTTGGTCTTCACCACGAGCATCGAATGAGACATCTCCTTTCTTACCAGTGGTTTATACAACAAGCAAAGGCATTCCTCCTCCAGGTCCACAATGGAACAGTTTTCTGGTAATTAGTATTAATTTATCTTCGTTGTTTCTGATAATTGTTGTTTATGGTTTGTTCTGTAAGATGAATCATTTTGTCTAGTGCTTCAGCAAATCCCTATTTTTTTGATTCAGAATATATTAAATCGAATGCGTCTACTAGAATATTTTTAGTTCAAAGTCACAGAATAGCAGTTAGTTAAGCCCACATGCCATGTCATTCTATCTTGGTTGAAGAAACTAAATCTTTTTTGAACACATGTTATAAAATACACTAGTCACTGCAAAGAAAAGGTTTTTCTATGATGTCATATGCCATGTGAATTAGGTGAAGTTTATAATCATTTTACTATTTGTCTTCATTTGTAAATCGTAAAACTTATTTGACAGTGTGCGTGCCTATTATTTAGTTTCTCTGACTTGAACCTTGTATGTTTGCTGATTCAGACCACGGTCTGTCCAACCTTAGAGAAGAGCCTACCTACACCTCCAGCATTTACTATGGATGATCCAGCAACTAAGACAAACTTCTATCCCCGACCTCAACAACCATGGCTTGTTGAAGAATACTACCCTGAACGGCCAGGTCAACCTGATTGCAGTTACTTCATCAAAACAGGAGACTGTAAATATAAAGCTAACTGCAAATTTCATCATCCAAAGATTCAAAATTTCAAGACAAACCTGAGTATTCTCAGTAACAAGGGCCTGCCACTAAGACCAGTAAGTTTTTCTTCTGTCCTGTTTTAAAGGTTTATGAGATTCCTTAGATTTTTCTTCCTTTTCGAGGGTCCTCCTAATGTCCTTAGCTTCTAGCTAATGTTTAAGGACACTTTTAACATATACTTCTCTGGTAAATGTCTGAATGATAATCTCTCTGGCTCTGCGCAAGCACCTTCTTCACGGAATATTCTAAACTCCTTTCAAGATGTTTGCTTGTTCTTATATGGTAGTACTTGGCCAAGATTATAGGACCCTTTTATTTATTTCAGATTTTCTGACAATTAATCTTTACTATGGACCAAATAATTGTGAACTTCTGAATTCCATACAAAGTTTTTTTCATTTTGTTTTGTTAATGTAGGGTCAACCTGTCTGTTCATTCTATAGCCGTCATGGGATTTGCAAGTTTGGACCTGGTTGTAAGTTTGACCATCCAGAAAATAATGACAATGCAGCTTCTCCTCCTGCGTTTGTTTTTTATCAGCCCCCATTTGGCAACTCTGCAACAACAGATGGCTCGAGGATGGCGAGGAAAGGAAATGGAAATGGCTCTCTAGTACACCAGTCGTTCTAAGAAATCTTTGCAGGCATTTTCATCCGGCCATTAGAATAGAAATCACATGGCTTACAAAGAGACTAGAAACTCCTATAGTCCTTTAAACGTTTTGTGTTGTCCAAAGCTCAAGCAAATAGGATTTGTATATTATTGTATGTTTTTGGACTGCAAGATGGTATATGGGTGATGATGCAGCACTATGTTATTAGGAATGTTAATCAGAATATGCAACCCTTTTTTAATTCTAGTTCTTGCTCGTGCATGAAAGTTACATTTGAAGGAAGGATGGCATTGGCATACATGATACTTTATGTTTTGTTGACCCCTACTTTGGTCTCTGGTTTGATGGCAGTACGTCCTAAACTACATCTCAATAGAGCATTCACTACGCTATATTGAAAATGTTTTTGCCTGCTCCTACGAACTTTCCTCAATATCTTTTTAACAGTGTCAAAATTATCTTGTCAAATCTTCATATGTTAGCTAATAACCAACTTTCTCAAATGTAATTTGGTCATATTTAGCTCCCAGTGCTAAGGTTGGAATTGAAGATTTTGTCTTATTTAAAGATAATTACTCCAATTATATCGGACCTGTACAATGCTATGAGATAGTGGTGCATCGTTGCTGTAAAACACATCTTTTTGAATGGCTCACAATTGAACCAAGTCTAACAGTAATGCTGAAATTACAACTTAAAATCTTCAAAGACGTCAAAAATAGCTACTTAGGGCGAGATCACTGTCGAGTGATTTACAAGAATGGTCATAGAAATGGGTGGTCTTTAACTTTTTAACTTAGCTCATCTCATGAACAAAATTTCAAATTTAACGAGACTTTTTGGCCTGTGGGATCATTCATTTTCAACATTGTTGGTGGTAATTTCCCGTTGTAATTCTACTCTACATGACAGAAAATTACAGTAACTAAAGAAATAAGTACTTAATTCATAACAGAACATATAGACGAGTATATTTTAAGAGCACACAGATCATCACCAACACCAAACAACAAATTCTACTACTAGTCAACTAGCCATTGTCTAGCTTTTAAAGGGTCAAACAAAATTAAAAGTAATTGATTCAGATGATCCATCCACATATAGTATACGCTACACCAAGTCTCCAGGCATTCCTCTAGTAACAAACCTAAATAAAGATTATACCCACAACAACCAAGAATTTAAAAAAAAAAAAATGAAATGAACTCACCAATTCTAGACAAAAGGCTTCTCAATTCCTTTAGTCTTTTTCTAATATACTCTACTAATTGACACTCTAAATGAACAATCAGGTCAGAATCTACTTTCATTTAAGGACACAGTAATTTTAACACCACACAAAAACTGTCACAATCAGAACACTATAAATATCCCAATTCAATCTTAGAAAAGGCAAGATCACGATATAGAACTCGAAAATTTCTCGGAAAAATGCTTCAAAAGCACAACCCAATTTAAACTCCGAAACAGTAAAATTACATAAAACCAATTCCTATGAAGAAATGTTTGAAATAGCATTAGATTCTTCTGACACCAAGTCTATAGGAATATTGAAATTATACTTCCAAAAATTCAGGGATTCAATCCTCCTCTCAAGAAGATGCTTTTGTCTTTCTGGGGGCCAATTGAGTCTCAGGCTGCATAAATAAAATATGTTTAGGATACTTGCAAAAGATATGCAACTGAGACAACATAATGACAGAAACAAAAAGACCTCAAGATGACTGATGAAAAAGCAACTGCCAAAGTACAGAGATAGAAACTATACCTCTTTCTTAACAGATTCTTCCTTTTCAGACAACACCAGCTCGATATGGCATGGATGTGACATATAAGCTGCAGAAAGGACAAGAGGTTAAAATCGTAGCATCAACTACAACAAGAACCATTGAGGAAATAAGCGAAGCACTCACGATTGATTCTTCCATGAGCACGGTATGTACGACGCCTCTGCTTCTGAGCTTGGTTTACTTGGATGTGAGTTATGTAAAGTGAATCCACATCCAAGCCTTTAACCTAAAATGAGGTGAAATTAACAACAAACTCGTCATTAGAGATAAGTGAAAGTGAAGGACAAAGAGAAGATATAAAACCCTACAAATTAGAACATACTTCAGCATTACTCTCGGCATTCTTGAGTAAATCTAGAATAATCTTTGCAGACTTGACAGGCCAACGTCCTTGTCCATTTGAGTGACGATCCTTAACCTGAGCAGTACGTCCAACACCACGACAAAAGCGTGTGAAGGGGATGGCTTGTTTGTGCACAAGAACATCCTCCAAGTAGCTCTTTGCCTTGTTCAAAGGCATCTTCCTAAGGGCGTGCGCTGTTTCTCTAGTATTCTACAGATATATAAAAAGTACACATTGAGTAAGGAATGCATGCATAGATTAGAACAAACATCAGAAATTAAAGAACTGTTAAATATCACCCCAACTGATAAAGAACTGTACAGACGAAAGAACTTTGATCCTAGTGGACCAATTGTTGCCAGAATAATCAATGTTCTGAATAAAAGTAGTCAGAGGCATAGCTTTGTGCTATCGGTGATAGACCGGAATCGTGAACGTCTTCTATTTTTTTGGGTCAAATATTACACGCTGATATTGACGATAGTTCTCTCAAAATCAATGTCAAAAAATTTATTCTTCACCCTGATTAAGTTATCAAAGCACAAAGAGGCAAGTGGAAGCTGCAACTTCCTTAATTAAGAGCCTACTAGATGACAAATCAGCAAGAAAAATTCTCAAGCTGGCGGAGACCCCAGCTAAAAGTTAGTAACTGTCCGAGAAGGTCAGTGAGGTTCCAACAGTAGTGAAATGAAGGATCTTTCTAGAGATTAAATGGCTAAAGAGCAAGCATTCTCAACATCCTAGTGAAGTACCAAAAATTGCATCTAGCTTTTACTTTATGAACACACTCAGATACATGATCCAAATACAGCTATTGTCATCAACATTCAAATTCAACAGCACTGCCCTCTTTCAACAGAATTGGACACACCGCCATTTGCCAACAACCACGGAGCCACCATGCTTATCACTAGTATTTTAGCTGAAATCACTAGCTTAACACGGGTGACAGAACTATCAAAAAAGGTTAACCAATTACTTAGCCTGATACATTTACTTAAACAAGGCAATCATTTTACTGGAAAAAAAAAACTTGATGAATCCAGATAAAGGGAACCACTATCTTATATACAACAACAAACGCCGTGTAATCCCACAAGTGGGGTCTGCGGAGGCTAGAGTATACACAGACCGGAGGCTGTTTCCGATAAACCCAGGCTTAAAATAAAGCATATACAAGCAGGTCAAAAAATAAAATGCAGAAAAATCTTGTACAATATGCAACTGCTAATAAACAAACACTTGAGCACAACAGCAAATACAGCAAACACCAATAGATCGCAAAGCAGAAAATCACATAAAATAATCAAAATTTAACATAAAAAATATATATATAAATGACACACCTTGAAGTGGACTCTGAGAGCCGAACCCCTAGCTTTGCAAGCTGATACAACAACACAAAACACATATCAAAATATTAAACATATTGAGTACTCTTCTAACACACATAAAAAACAAAAAAAATATTAATCAAAATATTAAAACAAAAGGATTAGCACACTAATCAACAAATTAAACCAAAATTCACACAAAAACACTCTAATTAACACACATAAAAGTGTGTGTTTATTCATATTGAGTACTCACATTTGGTAGGGTTAGCTGATTCATTGGAATACTTCACCTACGTAAACAAAGCAAAAAAAGTATTAACAGACTAATCAATGAATTAATCTCAAGTTTTAATGCATTAACTTACCATGGCTGCCGGCGATATTGCTAATCTCCTGCAGCTGCTGATAGATGCCTTAGGGTTTTTGTGTTAAATTGAAATATATAGATTCTGTTTTGAAAAAATAATTGGGCTCTGTTCAGCTTTACGGCCTTTTGAAGTACTTGGGCCCTTAACTTGTATTGGTTTTTTTTTTTTGGGGGTAAGATTTTCATTGGATAGCCTGTTCGGACACTATCATTTAACTTGGTTATGTCAAAGTATTAAACTGGTAACTAGCAGGGATGGAGTTACGCAGGGGCGAGGAGACTCATTCGAATCCCCGTTGGCGGAAAATTTCGATATTTATACATAATTAGAATTATTTTTTTTATGTATATATAATAGATATTGAACTCCTTTGACTTTTTTATATTTTGAACCCCCTTAGTGAAAATTATGATTTTACTTTTCTTCTTGGCTGTGGTACAATAGTGTGTGTTGAATCTATTATAATTCAAATAAAGTACTATAATGCTTGAATCAAAGCCTATCAAAACCATAGAATAAATAATTCTGGTAATGTTTTTAAAGAACCATTTAAAAATCGTTATTTGCAAGTATGAAGAAGTGAATCTTGATTTTGACTATGGAAAGTGAATTTAAACCAAGTATGTATTGTTGAAAAATTGTAAAGTGTTGACAAGAACGAAGGTTGATTACGTAGTTCAAACTTCAGAAAACTACTCTAGCTTCGAACATATATGTTTAAATTCAAATATTGGTAGTTCAGACATCAGATATACGTATTTGACGTTGTCCTATAAGTCAAATCTTCAAATGCATATTATGGAATTTGCTTGCTCAAACAAATGTCGAACTTAAATTATAGCTTATATGAGATCCCAAAATATATTATTTGTGCGCTAGTTTATTCTTTTTCCTTCGATGAATACTGCAATATTTTTGATTAATTATTTGCCATTCATAATTTTTCAACTTTGCGATTTAGAGTTGAATCCTCAACTAAAAATTGGCTCATATGTACTACCGTTACACAAATGACCCATATATACCCTTTTTGGATGACGAAAGTGATAAACCGATTTTAAATTTACGTTTTTGATTTTTATTAAAATAAAATCCATATGGGGGTTTACAATTTTTAAGTTAGTTTCACCAATTGAATATTACTTTTATTCAGTTGATGAACTATTGTGTTGCTTTAGATGAATAATACAACAACAACAAAAGCAGTATATTCCCACATTGTGGGGTCTGGGGAGGGTAGAGTGTACGCAATCCCTACCACTATCTCTAAAGAAGTAGAGAGGTTGTTTCCGATAGACCCCCGGCTCAAGACAAAGGACAGTATATATAGAAAAAAAACTGCATGGAACATGATAAAATAACATAGGTATGACATCCACAAAAAAATATTGAACACTGCCAAACAAGGGCACCAAAGCCCTCCTACCTACTGCCGACGACTCAACCACACACCTTAGTCCTCTATCCTAATGTTTTTCCTCCATACCTTCCTATCCTGGGTCATGTCATCAGTCAGCTGTAACTGCTCCATGTCACGTTTAATCACTTTCCTCCAGTATTTCTTCGGTCTACCCCTACCCCGTTTGAAACCGTCCAAGGCCAACCTCTCACACCTACGAACCGGGGCATCCGTGTCTCTCCTCATCACATGGCCAAACCATCTTAACCTAACTTCCCGCAATTTATCCTCCACCGACACCACTCCCACCTTCTCCCGAATACTCTCATTCCTAACCCTGTCAGCCCTTGTAAAACCACACATCCAACGCAACATCCTCATTTCCGCCACCTTCAACTTTTGGATATGAGAATTCTTAACCGGCCAACACTCCGCTCCATATAACATAGTCAGCCGGACTGCAACTCTATAGAATCTGCCTTTCAGCTTGGGGGCACCTTCTTATCGCATAAAATTCCCGAAGCGAGCCTCTATTTCATCCAACCTGCCCCAATAAGGTGAGAGACATCCTCATCTATCTCTCCATTCCCCGAATCGTAGACCCAAGATACTTAAAACTATCCCTCTTGCAAACCGCCTGGGAATCCAACTTCACTACCACCTCCTCCTCTTGCCTCGAGTCACTAAACTTGCACTCTAAGTACTCCGTCTTAGTCCTACTCAACCGAAAACCTTTAGACTCCAGGATTTGTCGCCAAACCTCTAGCTTATCGTTAACACCTTGTCGCAACTCATCAATCAAAACTAAATCATCCGCAAAAACATACACCAAGGCACCTCGCCTTGTATGCTCCTCGTCAACACATCCATCACCACGACAAAAAGAAACGAACTAAGAGTCGATCCCTGGTGCAACCCAGTCAAGACCGGGAAATGCTCGAAATCTCCTCCCACTGTCCTTACCCGAGTCTTCGCCCCCTTATACATGTCCTTAATCGCTCTGATGTACGCCACAGGGACCCCTCTCGCCTCCAAGCATCTCCACAAAACCTCCGTAGGAACCTTGTCATACATCTTTTCCAAGTCAATAAACACCAAGTGAAGATCCCTCTTCCTCTCTCTATACTGCTCTACCAGTCTTCGCACTAGGTGAATTGCCTCAGTCGTGGAGTGACCAGGCATAAAACCAAATTGATTCTCCAAAATAGACACAATCTTCCTTAAACTCCGTTCCACCACCCTCTCCCAAATTTTCATGGTGTGACTCAACAACTTAATACCCCGATAATTGTTGCAACTCTGAATGTCACCCTTGTTCTTATATAAAGGGGTCATCGTGCTCCATCTCCACGCCTCAGGCATCTTAGCGGACTTGAAAATGATGTTAAACAAGTTGTTCAGCCACCTCAACCCTGCCCCGCAAGAAAACTTCCAAAAATCTACCGGAATGTTCCATCAAGGAGTATACAATTTTAACAGCAAAACTATACTGAAGAAGCATAAGATATCCAGAAAGCAAGATGTTTAACATGCATGTTCCATTGAAGAATGATAGCAAATTGTAAAACTAAGTTTATCTCATGCTAATCATAGTTGAATTGTTAATTCAAGAATATAATGTGATTCTCCTTCACTACTCCATATACTGGTGCTCATTACCAGTCAGCCATTTTGCATCGTTCCATCCATTTGGGACTCTTGTACACACTTGTACAACAGATGTCACAAAGATAACCAACTCTATCGTCAAAGAAATAAGGAAACAAGCAACGATTTGGGAACTTGCACATGCGTTATTCAAGGAACTTTAAGTCATGAAGAAACGTTTTCTTCCTTCTGAGACAAGTACCTAAAGAAAAACACAGAATGAAGATCAGATTTTGTTTTTCACTAAAATGCAACGGATTGATCCAGATGGATCTACATGAAAGCGCTCAAAACTTTGGTTCAATGCCTAATCTGGGATCTGAACTTGCTAGTAATAACAACCTAAAAGACCCATAACTCAGGTTTACCAGAACTTGTGAAATTATTTTTGGAATTGTTTGAATGGTTAATATGGATTATTATGCACTGGTGAGTTGAGACACATACCGCTGATGCTTTAGCCAACGTGAGAGCTGATAGAGTTGCACCGACTCATTTGAAGCATGGCAAACCAGAAGAAGATGATTGCGAGGACGCACCATCCATGCAAATCTCATACACAATATTGAATACACACATAATACTGCAGTCGAAGAAACAAAAGCACGAAAATTCAAGAAATGGTATAAAACCGAGACAATCATTTATGCAAGATCAGAAGCAAAGCACACTTGAAGGTGCAAAACTTATGTCTGAGCAGTGGCGGATCCAAAATTAAACATTGGGGGTTCTGCGGAAGTTAAAAATGCAGGTTCTGAAATATATATGTAATCCTATCTATACTTTTTTTCCACATAGGGCTGAGGCTAGAGATCGAAGCCACACGTTTGGCCAAACCCACAGCTTATATTGGATCCACCATTGTTTCTGAGAGAGACATTTTCTTTTTTCCACATATATACATGAGGTTCGAGTCCAAAGTGAGAGGTTTGGCCGAAAGCACAGCTTATATTGGATCCACCATTGTTTCTGAGAAAGACATTTTTCTTTTGCAACAAAACAAGGAAAAATAAACCATTGTTGTAGTAGTTCGTACTGAAATTTGCAAACAATTACAACTATTTCACCTGCAGTCATGTTGCCAGATATTGCATCAGGGGGCTTCTTTGAATCCAGCACTCCCTTACACATCAATTCAAGTAAATATCGGAGACTTCAGTATAAAATAGAAAACCTATATACACAGATAAATTTAACAAAGATGATCATCTGGGATTAGGAACATACAGAAATGACAAATCCCCAGTTGGCCATAGGACCCCAAAAGTGAGTTGTTTTAGGGCCAACAGGACTGTTCAAGAATGCCCGGAAGGAATTCATGATTTTGTAATTCAATTGCCTCTGCATATATTGAAAAACAAACTTTAAATACTAACAAAAACTCTGTTAATTTGTAAATCACATTTAAAGTCAATCCTAATATTTTCCTATTTATTGAGAAACAAACAAGGGTTTTCTTGAACCGAGGGTCTATAGGAACCAGCCTCTCTCCCCCAAAAAAGTGGGGTTATTCCACTCATGGGATCACACTAGGTATGTTGTTGTTACTGAGAAACAAATAGGGAGCTCGCTCATTTCCGGTAAAAAGGGCAACCCGGTGCACTAAAGCTCCCGCTATGCGCGGGGTCTTAGGAAGGGTTGGCCCACAAGGATCTATGGTATGCCACCTTACCCTTCAATTCTAGTAAATAACATGAAAGGCCTCTTTGTTCCACGAGTAACCTATTTTTCATTCCTAGTATGAGTACACATTGCTGCAAAAGAATTACATTATTCGTTTTTCTTAACTAATATACTTCAAACTAAACAAATTCTTTGAAAAACTTCGCAAAGCTTTCAGCTCGAGGGGCTATACCAATAAGAAAAGATTTATCTCCTCCCATGTGAAAGAATTGAATCTTTTCATTAAAGAACATTCCTTTTCAGTAAAGACAAAGAATCAAATTTCCATTTTCTCTCCTATTCACTACAACAATAAAGAATCAAATTTATCTATTTTTTATTTCCTTTGATTTTTTGATAACCGTGGTGTTCGGGTCATCTTTGCGCACCTCGACTAAATCCATGGGATACCTGCCACCTCCTACCAACAACAGATACCAGGTAATTCTGTCCACCAAGGCTGGGACAGATGGAAAGAATCACCTAGTGTTTTTTGCCTCTGTTGGGACTTCATGGACCACTCGGCCACACCCGTGCAACAATAAAGAATCAAATTATCACATTACTTATTCCTTTTTTCTAATTTCTTCCTCTACCAATTCCAATCCCCCCACCCCAACCAACCAGTCCAAGTATGTTACCTAGTAGTCAATGAAGAAGTGGATTCAGAATCACGAGGTCTCATGTGATCTTAGTTTACAGGTATATCATGGAATTAGTCGAGGGCCGAACAACACGGTTATCAAGAAAAAAAAAATCATAATTACTCATCTTACAACAGGACCTTACCTGGTATACTTACCGATACTGCAAAACAGGCTTGTGCAATTGGTGATGAAATTGGGCAAATGCAAAATTAAATTTCAAATTCTCTTTTTAACAAGTGTTGAGAATAATGGATAGGAATGAACACACGCTATTGTTTTTCCAGAAAAGTAGAATGCGCCATTAATAGTAGATTAGAAAGTAGCAGCTAGGGTTGGTTCATTACGAAAGAGTGTGGTTAGTTACCTGACCAAATGGAAATCTATAGGATTTGGACCAGTTGAGCTGTTTCGCTCAAATTGTCAGTTATGAATTTCACACTTCATTACTCTTGTGTAGTTATCAGTTGAGACGCCATCGGCCACCTGTGCATCAATTTAATTTTTTTCTTTTTAAACATTTTTTTTAGCGGGTACACTAACGTTCTCGCTATAAATGAATCGGACCATAAGAATACCTTGTATATGTAACCTTCTAGTCACGTGATAACAACTTTACCAATTACTACCTTTCCATTTAAAACATCTTTCTAATTTTGTGAAATTAAATTTATAGGATTATGTATATTAAATTTGCAAATATAAGTATTTTATATACTTTTAGAAATACTTTATAAACATGAAATATCATATTTAGAATTTATATGAATGTAAATTATATAAGTTCTTATTTAGTCTCTCCGTTTTAATTTGTGTGATGCATTTTGACGAGAAATAAACTATAAGAAAGAGAGTTTTGACATTTGTTATAGTCTAAAAACAAGATATATATTGATGTGTGGATACAACTCATCTTGATAGATAAAAGTTATTGAATTTAGGCGTTGCTTTATCTTTAGTTCTACACGTAGACTAGGAACAATGCATAGTGCATAGGGACATAAGAGTAATCACACATCATTTCTTGGATGGTTGTTGACTTGCTTCCACTTTTCTTTGAGAAAGGTGAGAAAAATTTATCATCAAGATTGAAAAAGGACATGCAGGGAATTACAAGACGGAGAATCGAACCCACACCAACAATATAATAGTTCACGTGGTCATCCAACTAAGCTATTAAGATTGCGCTACGTGACAGAAGAGTCCTCTCAGATGGTTGTTTGTTCCTTATAACTGGTTTTTGGCCAAGCATTTCTCTTTGGTGCTTGGCATCTTCTCACAACTGCCTCATCCTCGGGCTCTTCCTCGTCCCATTCAGCTGCAATCTCCATAAAACTCCGCTTTTTCCTTTTCCTGATGCATACATCTGTTGCAGATTTTCCAGTCTTCATTCATCAAATTCCTCGTACTGCAAGATTAAGACTTTTATCTGTTTATGCTATAGATAAAAGCTCTAAATCTTGCAGTATTGAAACAGTCTCTCTTACATCTGAGGTGGTGGTATGGATTGCGTACACTTTACCCTCCCCAGACCCTACTTTGTGGGAATACACTGGGTGTGTTGTTGTATCTGTTTCTGCTATGTGATGCATTACCACCTTCAGCAACATATGAAACATGTTTTTGATCAGCATTGCATGTCAAAATCAATCCAGCAACTCATTGAGCAAGTACCTGATACAAGTTCATTGATTATTAGCAACCTAATATTTAAGGTTCAGATTACGTTCTATTTCAAGTACATTTCACACACAATGGCAGTGCCATCACAGTCAAACCGCTACCGGAATAAGAGTTTCCAAAACATTTCTTAAATTGAGAGGCAAGCTATACAATTTCAGAAACGAAGGCATCATCTCTACCAATAATTTCTTGCGACGATGAAAACAACAAAGCACAAACAGCACCCAACCAAATGCATGTTATAAACTGATAAAAGAAGTCTAGCTCTGAAGCAACAAGAATTCAATGTTTACCTCAAACAAACATCTTTATATACAATATATTCTCAAAAAAAAAAAGAAAAAAAAAAGAGGCAATATCAAATTGCTAAGAACCATTCAAATATTACAATGCTGAAGTATTTGAAACAGAATTTATAGGGAAAGGCAAGCAGATTTAATGAACAATTATCTACTACCAATTAGCTAATAAAGACATCTACATTATATAGTGTAACTTGTCTAACCTGCCATCATCTCTCCACGACTCGAATAGGACGGGCATGCTGAAGTATGGCTATCTTCACTAATGGGCAGAATAGGATTACTCCTAGCTGAGTAATTTGAAGCAGCAGTGTAATATCATACAAAATAATTCTAATATAATCACATCTGAAATTTGTCAATAACTTTCAAAAGGCTATAGGTCTCAGAATCTGGCCTAGCCCCTCCAAGAATCATTCTTTTAAGAAGATTTGGATCATATACCTTCCCCTTAACATATGCCTTAATTAACGCATTGTACACAAAGGTGTACCTAGTATAATTTGCTTTCTTCAGTTCTTCAAACAACTTTTCAACATTCTCTACATCGCCATTATCTGCAAATATTTCAACTATTGAAAGAGTAGTCTCCAACCATGGAGTTGATCTTTCCACCTTTATGCTTGCTTCCATATCCATCCCCAGTTGAAGAGTTTTGATAGCCTCCTTAACTAACCCCGCTTTCAAGCAACCAAGAGCAAGATGCCGAAAAGTAATGGCGTTTGGCTTGCACCCACTTTGCTCCATCTCCTTATACATGGCAGTGGCTTTGGTGATGAGTCCATGTCTACAATATACAGCTATCAATGAATTGAACTGCTCATTTGACTTCAAAGAATTCTTTGATTTCATTACGGACCATAGCTCTTCAGCTCGACGGAGATCTCCGATCCTACCAAATGCTTCGATTGCCAGGACATAACTCTTAGATCTGACATGAGAAAGCTCCAGAATGATGCCCCATGTCCTCTCTAAATCACTCTGGTTTCCCAGATACCCATACAGTATGACAAGAATGTCCAGCGTAGACCAGTTTTGTCCAGTTGCAGACTTCTCAATAGCTTCAATATAGGTCTCACTAACTGTATACAATCTGGCCACAGCATGTGCAGTGGCCAATATGCAGTAAGATACCTCATTCGGTTCAACTTTTGCTCTTTCCATGTCACCAAACACTTTCAATAGGCCTTCAATATTGTGTTGATTTGCTTCTATCTTGAGCAGAATATTGAAGGTCGAAACATGTGGAATAACCTTATCGGCTTTCATCTGCGTCCAGATTTTAGGTATTGACTTCTTGCGGCTTGGAGAGGAGTGGAGAATGATGAGCTGATTGAACACCAGATAAGATATGGGGTGACCTAGCTCTCTCATTTTCTTCATATATGCTAGTGAAAGCCTTATCAGGCCTCTGTTCAAGCATCCGAGTGTAAGATTGTTGTACAGCAACTCATTTTGGAACTCTGATGGAATTCGGGAGAAAAGGCTTTCCGCTTGTGATATGCCATGAAGCTTAGCAGTGAATTCTAATAAATATGAGTAATCTAGTTCCTTTGGTCTGTATGGTCTCTCCCTTATAACCCATTCCATCACCTGTGGAAAGAACAGGTATTGCTTAATATCAACACCATTACAATTGAAGTTCTAAATGAGCACCAAATTCTATCTATTTCAATGATAACTGAATCTAGCACTCAAATGCCAGTGTATGCATCCAGATTAAGCACCTCAAAGATAACTGAATGAGCACTCAAATGCTAGTGTATGCATCCAGATTAAGCACCTCAAAGATGGTCAATATCAACTACATATGCTTGATTTGACATTATGATTTAACAAAATAGAGTAAATTCAGTATATATTTTTTGAGAAGGAATAGAGCAAATTCAGTGTAGAATACAGCAAATTCAGTATATTGAAAATGCCCAAATAGCTAACATGGAACATACCACCCTGCACCACCTTTATCTGAAACAGGACAGAACAAATCAATACAAAGTTTTCCTCTTCCCTTAATACCTTCAGTACTGTTACCCTTAGATATCTTACACAGATATATAAAGTGCACTGTAGTGAATTCTCAGTAGGTTGAATACTTCATATATTTCATAATAAGTAAATGCCGGTTTTCAAACTTGGAAAGAGAGGACAGAGTAAAAGAACCTCAAGCGCACGCTTGTTGGATTTGAGTTTGCGCAAACGATTGATGGTGTGGAAAATGTCACCTCTATGAATAGGCAGACCATCACCCATCCAGTTTTGGAAAGTGGATCCGACGGACTCTCCCATGGGTACACTTTCAATTCTTTGACTTAAGCTGTTCCTTGTTGCCACCATTCCGGGAGCTATCAACCTTTCTTCTTTTTTCGATTCTGCGTTCTGAGCTATCAACCTTTCTTCTTTTTTTGATTCTGAGTTCTCTGAAGTAAAATTTGCATCGGATGTTTTTGAACAAAAACTGTGACATGAATAAATACTTTGTTTGGACAAAGGTATAACAATTGTTTGATGAAGTGCACTAGTGATCCTCCGTTGGCGCAAAATGGATATGAAGTTCATTGTTGATATGAGAAACAAAACCTACTTTACTCACCAGGCCTGCTTAAGGAAAGAATTGCTCTGAAATTATGTACTCAGCACCACTAGTCCACAGAAACCATAAGAGTGAACCTGCCATGGTTTGATTAACCGGAAAAAAAAAGGATTGAGCTTATGGGGAGGCCGCCTAATCAGCAGTCATTTTGGTTCACAAAACCAGTAAATAATATCTTCAAGCATTCTGATAGTGCTGCTTTTAGGATGGATCTTTTACAGATGCGTTGCATTTAGATGCAATGAAAGCCAAGAGCAAAACCAACCTCGTAGGAGTAAAATAATCGATACTGTGCACAGAAAACTACATGATGAAAGTATTACTGCACTACCTTACGTTGGCTTCAATGCAAATCCAAAAGGGCGTGGATCAATATAAAAAAAACAGTAAACTGGAGCAAAATAGGATCTTGATATGATGTATCTTTCCAAGACATTCTCATGCATCACATCTAATCATTTGTTTCTCTGTTCGAATAGGCATGTGACAAAATGAATTATTGACTATGATCAGAAAAAAAAAAAGCAGGGTCTTAAAGCTCTAGTCCAACAAAACTAACTAAATAGATACACATATAGACACCTACGACTAAAATAGCTCAGTCTTATTAAAATTTTGTTAAAAATCTTCGGCAAGAAGACACAATTTCCTATACAGTAACTCAAACTACATTCCAATTAGGGGTAACTCTAAAACAAGAATTTCCAAAAAAATATGAGCTTTAACAATTTTGGATAAATCCAAAGAATATCATCCAAAAATTAGGAAATATAAGTACCCCAGAAATCCAATTATCAATAAGCTGCC
Organism: Capsicum pubescens; assembly: GCA_030864215.1. Taxonomy (NCBI): domain Eukaryota; kingdom Viridiplantae; phylum Streptophyta; class Magnoliopsida; order Solanales; family Solanaceae; genus Capsicum; species Capsicum pubescens. Next base: position 18,183,163 of record CM061543.1, on the reverse strand, counting down.
GAAAAGTGTAACCTATATTATACTAGCTCTCGACACCCAAAATACTAAATCTTTCACATAGGCACATAATAAATTTCAAGGTGGGTGAAGATGCTAGATACCATCCCACTTCGAACTTACTGTTTCAACCTTCAAGCACGTTGGCTTGCTTCTTTCTTGATGATTGAACGTAGTCAAACCAAAGGGAAATAGCTGACAGTGATTCTCATAGCAGGAACTGAAACATTGAAAGGAAAATCAGATATTCAAGGAACACCTCAGGTAATCACCATCTAAGGCTGCAAACAGTTACAGTCTTTCCATCAAGATCAGCAGCATTGCACCAGAAATCATTAAGGTCCTCAAAGAACTGAGCTTCATCAATATCAATCACATTCACCTATCAAGATATGGAGTTACTTGGATATAGAAACACACACACTTTACATATCTAATAAAAGTTAAAAGCAAGTTGTGGAATTCGTTTGTTGCCTAATAACTTCTTTTCTAGTAAATGAAATGTCATTTTTTTTCAAATAATAATAATAATAATAATAAGCTTGACCTTCAAATGTATTTCAGCTCTACTACGTGTTTTCTCATCAAAGTGACACATATTGAATCATTTTATCTTAATATACATCACTGCAACAATCAACTGCACGTTTTCCTTCTTCTCATGAATTTATGTAGAAAAGTGAACCATTTAAAATCTCACACTTCAAATTTGATAAATAAATGGTGCAGGTATCTGTGAAATTAGTCGAGGAGCGTGCAAGCTGGCCGGACACCCCGGTTTGAAAAAAAAAAAGTTGTTGCAGTAACAGTAAATTTCGCACGGTAACTAGCATCTCGTCTGTTTACAATATTGCACGGTAAAATTGAGATAACATTTAGAATTAACAAACATATCCAGATACAAGGGAAAAATAAATAATAAAGTAACAATCAATGGTGAGACACTCGTCTATTTGGAAATTTAAAGCAGAAACAAATGCAAATAAAAAAAGTAAAGGAGCAAGAAAAAATAAACGTATAGCAAAGAAAAACTTACTGAATCACAGAGAAGAAAAGGAAGAGTAAAGCGGCTATGGAGGAGAAAAAAAAGAAAAGAAAAGGAATGGTAATAATAATTTAGGGGGAGAAAATGACAAAATGGTACCTTATATTAGGACAGGTTCAAAATACTCCCTAAAGAATGCTCTGACAGTTCTTTGGTCCTTTAAGTTTTGCTTTAACAACTATGGGGTCGTTTGGTTTGAAAACAAGTTATACCGGAATTAGTTATGCTGGGATTAGTTGTGCTGGAATAAATTATGTTGGTATTATTTTTTAGTAGTTGTTTGGTTTGTTGTACTAAAAATAAGATATAGTGCATTATTTGTAAAAATATATTGTTTGTTTACAAAAATAACCCTCACTTTAGTTAATTATTTTTATGTTTGTATTTATATGATTTTTGTTTGTATTTATATGGGTTTTTTTTTTCCATCAAATTAGAAATTCATATGTCTCTTCTTTTTTTTCCATCAAGTGTGAAGACCCTTAGAAAAGTGATTTGAATTTTTTACCATTCATTAAAAGATTGTCCTTTAGATAAAAGCGTCTTTTTACTATTTACCTAATAATATTTAATTAATTTTAGGACTTCAAACTCAACTAAAATCGAATTCTCCCCCCCCCCCCCCTTAAGGACTACGTATATTTATTTATTTTTAAATGAACTCTATTTTGTATTAAATAAAAGGAAAGTAAAAGTCTATCAAAAACTAAAAAGGGTTAAAAAAAATCACTCTTATTTGTGTTAGTTTAGTTTATTTGAAATTTAAAATATTTTATTATTGATAAATAATTAATGAAAAAAGTAAAAATCAATCATATTTATATAATTTCTTTATTGAAGAAAAAAGTTTTGAACTTTTATAAATTGAGAATTCTTTTAGAAAAATACAATAATATCTAATATGAACATATGGATCAAGATATATTTATTTTTGTTCTTAAATGATTCTGTATTATTTGATTTGAATTTTCTTCTTTTTTTCGGTCGCCAAGATACGTCAAAGAAATATATTTTTGTAATATTTAATTTACTTAGATGCATTGATTTCATAGTTTTCTTTTTTCCAATTTTGTAGGTATCTTGAAGATGAATGATGATTATGATGATATAGACAATTAATGATCAAAATTTTGAGTCATATAAAATATTATGATTATTTTTTCTTTCTAAAACACCAACCGTAATTTAAGGGATTGTCAATATATTTTACACCTACCTCATTTGTATCTTTGATATTTACAACTACTATATATCTAATTAAATAATTTCTCTTACTATTTGAATAAATATCGTATTTAGTGTCGCGTTTAAATTCATTATAGTGAGGTACCCGCGCGAGGCGCGTACACCTAAACTAGGTTTTATATATATATATATATATGAGAAAGTGGAAAGAAAAGGATTTTGGGGGTATTTTTGTCATTTATAATTTTATCCAAGGATAAATTAACTTGGAATAACTTATACCACCAAATATGTGGTATAACTTATCCAGAGATTATTATTAGTCCCGGGATAAGTTATCCGAGTATTGCCAACCAAACAATGTATAAAAAAGTTTATCCCAAGACTATTTTTTTATCCCAAGATAATTTACCTTAATACCTCAGACCAAACGACCCCTAAGTTTCTATGAAAGGAAAAAGATGCTCTCTGACGTATGCATATTAAGCAATATCCTCATTTTAAAAAGTGAAGAAAATACCAAGACGACGCAATAACATCTTATTTGAAAATAACCATATTTATATCACTTTAATAGAATACAGTCTATGTACTATATTATTACACTACTTCTTGACCAATATTTATTATTTTTAAAATAAACCAAAGATAGAAATAATTCAGCATTACAGCTAAAATAATTTATTACAACTGTAACTACACACGATTGAAGCTTTTGTCAACTCGTCCTAAAATTTGACTGATGGCTAACAAAATGGAAAACGAGAGTACAACGTGGCGATGGGCGAATCTAACTTTTAAGATATGAATTCGCATGAACTCCATACCCTGTGTTTGTTTTAATAAAATCCAGAAAATACTTATGAGTGATTAATTGTGAAGCCAATTATTAGTTTATGTGCACTTGAGATCATTGTCGTAACCCATAAGCCATAAACTTTAAATCCTAAATCTTGTGGCTCAAACCCACATGCACATAATAACAAAGTAATTGATTTTAAAAGTTTAACTACAACAAAATGTTCAAACCCTGTTTCAAAATTTTCAGAAATGCTAACTCTATAATCATCCCTCCATCTATGGTCATGGTATAACATAAATAATCACCCTTCCAATCCTTCTCAGAAAGCAAATAAAGTAAGTGATTTTGCAGACTTCTACATAACCATCCCTCCATCTATGGTCAAAACCTGTAAAGGAGAAATGTTCTTAATAAACAGATGTTTTAACATGAGGTAGCAAGAGAGAAGCTTCGGATAAAAGACGAGATGAAGTCACGTAACATGGAAGTACCTGTCCGGTAATATAGCTGGCTGCCGGATTGAGTGCCAGGAATTCCACTAGTCCAGCAACATCTTCAGGTTGACCATAGCGTCCTGTATTATGTGAAACCAAAGTTAATATTCTACGGTCTACAGGAACTATATTGTCCTTTTATTTGTAAGATATAGATATGAACCATATGTCCTAAAAGATAAAAAGGAAATTGTAGTTACTTTTACTAGTTCAATAAATGATTATTCATGTATAGACGCGTACAAAGTCTTTGAAATGTTGGACGCAAATTGAAGAAGGGAATTCTACCTTCTATCAATATTCAAGCTCAGTTGATGTTTTGCAGTTCAGATTTAGTTTTATTCGTTTTATAGAGACAGAATTTTCGATTGATGCACAGGAGTTATTGCATCTGATGTTGTCTTATTCTACATGGAGTCCTAATATTCAATCAAGTTGAAGACCCTTTCCTCATCTTAGATGTGCAGGGAACTCATCATTATGTTGAGAAATAAATGCCAAGAACACTTGAATAGACATCTGCACTTACCTAACGGAATACTTTGCAAAATTTTCTTTTCAATGTCTTCACTTAGCTGGGCAGTCATATCAGATGCAATAAATCCAGGGGCAACAGCATTGACCTGTCGAAAGGTAAATTCAGCATAAATAACCTAATTATGAGCCATTGGAAGTCATTATATCCCCTAGAAAAAGAGAGAGAGAGAGAGAGAGAGAGGGAACTGATTAGTTTGTCCTCATCAGAAGTAGTTCCTTTATAATATGCTTCCCAAAATCCTTCATAACTAGCATTAACATAAACAGCCCAGGCAAAGCAATACAAGGGAATGACTAGGAGCACTTACAGTAATATTCCTGCTGGCATATTCTTTTGCAACACTCTTGGTTAAGCCAATGACTCCTGCTTTAGCAGCACTATAGTTGGCTTGCCCTGCATTGCCAACTAAACCAACAACAGAAGATATGTTGATGATTCTTCCCTGAAAGGTGTAGATCAAGCCTAAATAAAAATTCTGAAAGTATACAAGGAACAATATCAAAATGCATTGCATTGCTTTAATTTTAGTGATCAATTTTTTTTCGAGGACCAGAATATATCACTAAATAAACACATGTTGGCAACAGTCTCATTAGTTGGCATTTGGCACAAGGTGGCAATCTTAACACACTCAAGGATCACTCAATTTGTTTCTTGTTTCGTATGAACAACAACTGGTTCAAATTGATTGAAAGGTAACTTTCAGCAATATAGCAGGTGACAGCATCTGAGAAAATGAACCAGCAACTGAAACCCATGAAAAGGAACAGTGAAACAGATTCTGAGTCACATCACAACCAATTTCCAACATGAGAACATCCAAATCTGAAATCAACTCAACTTTTGATGCTTCTAACAAGAGAGGAAACTAATTGACGTGCCAATTTCACTGTTATATTATCTTTTAACGCTAGGTGGGAATGAAGTTATAAGCTATCTCCCTTCAACTAATGTATCATTATCTTCTCTGTCCATTTTTCCTTCAGTCCGGAGTTTTTTCCCATAAACTGTGAAATCAATATAGTGCAAGTATCATACATTTTCAGCCTGTCGTTGTGTTTTCAGTTCCTTTAATTTTAACTTTGACTAGCATGTGTGTCCAAGAAACCAGGAACGGCAAATATAAGTTTGGTTATTCTATCCAAAGGATAGGGATGACCCCTGCCCCACATGATTGTTCTAGTGATATTCTGCCATTATGAAGTTTTGGAAAAGGCTGGTGTGGACGACTACCATGTGATGAAGTCATTGTTTATAACTGTTGTAGGGTCCATAGAGCTAAGCCTTCCATTACCTACGACGGATCTCTTCGGTAAATAAACGAACGTACTTCCCTTTATGCAACAGTTTCCAAAAACTTGAATCTTTCCAGAAAAACAATATTATTTCTAAAGCGCAAGAGGTAGACTGGCAAATTTACCTTTTTCTTTTTCATCATGACTTTAGCTGCAGCCTGAAACAAGAAGAAGGATCCCCCATGAGAACCTTATCTTAAAAATACATACAGGTTTTGGGAGGAGGGATTGGGGGAGACAACCAAAATACCAATTGAAACACAGTAAGCGTATACACCTGTGTGCAGAGAAAAACTCCAGTAAGATTCAAGTCAATAACCTCCTGCCACTGAGACTTCTTCATTCTCATCAACAAGGTATCACGCGTGATACCTGAAAAGAAGAATAAGAGAACTACTGATTGGAAATTCTAATAAAACTGATGCAAAACAGGATGCCCGTTGCTAACCTGCATTAAAAAAATATTGCTGTACTTGTATATTTAGGGTAAAAACATGTTCCTCTCTAACTAGACAGTTGCGCAGATATTTGGATACTCAATGCCACAGAACAAATGTTAACTTGTTGGCATCATCTCGGTGCAAAATTAATTAAATGATCTTTTTGACTTGTCCCCACAAGAAAAAGGTGGTATATCTAACCTGCATTATTGATTAAGATATCAATTGTTCCCCATCGATCAACCACCTGCAGTTGTGATACTTATGAGGTGCAATGCAGCTGGCAACAACTGTGATAAGATCCACCATTTACTAATATTACGAAAAAAGAGAGAGCTCACAGTTTTTATCATGGATTCTACATCTTCTTCTTTCGAAACATCGCCTCCAAAAGCCAAGGCTTCGCCGCCACATGCTTCAATCTACAAAATATGACTTCTTGAATCACTCAGAAAACATCTTTTCTTTTTTCTTTTAGGAACGTGAGAGACAGCCTAAAGCATGAAACTAGTAATTTGTTCCCGCACCAAAGAATAAATGATTGCTCGTTGAAGGAAGTAGACAACGAGAGTTTCAGTGTAGCTGATATCACAGGTTTCTATCAGTTAATTTTCAGTTCCCAAATAAACCAAGAAAAAAAAAAAACAGTATAATATGTCATAATCCAGAGGATCTTTTTGATGAAGAAAAACTCTCTCTCCCTCTCATAAACTGGTAATTACCCGTGTTAGTTGAAGATTATTTTGACATATTTGCAATTTGCAGCATATACATCTTTAAAAGATATGTCAAACGGTTGGCCAAATTTGATAACCATTTCCATTTAATATTATATTATTACACTGTAACTAAGTTAACTTTCCTTTTATAACCAAGAAATCCCACATGAGTTAGCTGGCCCCACCCCATTTGGGCCACAGGTTCAAAGCTTGGGGGAGTATGAGCCTGCCCCTCTACCTTGCTCCCCACTTAAATTCCACGTTTTTATGATAGTGTTCTAACGAAAGCTGGGGGAGTGGTTTGATGACTAAAATATAATGCTAAAACAAATTCTAGACTAACTATAGGGAACTTTATGTAATGTACCTTAGAACTATTTTAAATTCGGGAGGTCGCCTAAGAGTTGACAATTTGAAGGACAAAATAAGTAACCCAGCAAAAGAAAAAAGCAAACTAAGAAATCACATGGAAGATGGAGTATTCTACAAGATACAGATACTCTTCAAAACACCAGACTGAAGTTAGAGATACAGTTCACGTTTCAAAGTAATTAAAATGAAATTTTCAGTTGGGAATGGAAGTACAGTGATAGTAATCTATACCAAAAACTAAACTATCTAATAAATTACCAAAAGAGGAACACGTACCTCTTTGGAAACTTCTTCAGCCTCCTTTGAAGATCTCGCATAGTTCACTAGGACCTGCCAACAACATTGAACTTCATATCAGGCAGGTAGGGAGAAAACTTATAAATTGATGAATAGTAATGCCTGCCTATCCACCTATGTCAGCTAATGAACGTTATTGGAAGTTTTTGAAAGAACTAAAATCTAAGGAATCCATATTTTTGAAATGCCTGACTTCGCGTAGTAAACACTAAGCTAAAGAAGAAGAAGAAGAAGATGAAGAGGAGAGGAGGACCCGCTTCACTTTCTCCTCTGTCCCATGTTAACATCAATTTCACCTAAAAACAATATAGAGTAACACAAACTAGTGTTATTTCACACTTGATATGACGCCTTTCGGATAACTGATTTATTTTTTTGCACATTTGAAACTATCCTTTTAAAGCCTTTTGTACTTGATTAAAATTATCCTTTTAAAACATTTTACTCTAAGACGATGCACAGAGCAAAGGAAGACATTGTGAAAGGACAGAGAGGGTACTTCCCATTGTTTCACTTTTTATCTATTGCCAATGGAAACACAACTTGAGCAACTACCATAGCTCCTTAAAGGTGATGCTGTTTTACAGTGAAACCACAGAGGTTGCCAACAGGCCACTAAATCGATCCATACCATAGTGTACATATGAAAGAGTGAAATTAGATAAATTTCAGTAATACACTAACAAAGAACGAGTTTTCTGGTTTCCTGGGGCTTTGGTTCAATGGCAAAGGTAGTAGAGGATGTGTGGTAGGCAGATGTCACGGGCTCTAAACCTAGCTATTGAACGAACTGAGGCATTTAAGTGGAATAGGATAGAGCAACGAGCCCATTATCCACCAAGTTCCAAATCTGAAAAAGTAAACTTTTCAAAGAAGAATTTTCCTGGTATTTTCTGGTAGTTAACACTCCAGAAACCAAAAGGTTTCGGTATTTGACTGACCTTACAACCAGCCTTTCCCAAAGCCAAAGCAATTTCCTTCCCGATTCCTCTAGAAGCACCAGTGACAATTACAACTGGAGCTTCAACTTTTGCAGCAGCCTCAACTCCAGCTTGTTCGGTGGTTGCCACCTGAGCCCTCACACCTGATCATATCACAATCTCATTATACATCTATATAACTGATTATATAAAGAGGAACATATATAGAACCACATGAGAGAAACCCCTAAAATGGGTCACGAAGGGGTTTGGACTCCAGAATTCAGAGTCAAATAGTTTAAAGTGAGCAAGCTACTATATTTACTCCCTACATTCACTTTTCGCTTCTCAAGAGTTGAACAGCATGAACTTTGATCAATTTCAAAAAGAAGAAAAAAGGCATGAACTTTGACAAACATTTTTAGATATAATCACGTTAATATGAAAAGAATTGTACAATTTTGTAGTAGTATTTTCTGTATAGTTTTGAATATTTAAATTTTTATCTAATTGAATTTAGCTTCAAAAATTAGCTAAACTGACTCTCGTGAAGTTAACCATGATGAGTAAAAATGAATGGAAGGAATGTCAATAAATCATGTTAATATAAGAAGAAATGCATTTGTGTAGTATTTTCTGTATAGTTTTTGAATATTTAAATTTTAATCTAATTTAATTTTGCTAATTTGACGTCATCTCGTGAAGCTAAACATGACGAGTAAAAACAAACAGCAGAAGCATTCATTAATCAGGTAAAATGCTAACATACATTTCTCAAAAAAAAAAAAAAAGAACTGCATTCAGGATTTAGAGTCAATAAATTCCATCTATTATATATACATCTTTTCAAAAAAAAAAAGGGAAAGCAGTGAGGTGAGATGGATTAGATCCGACCTGACAAGGAAGGTAAAGTACCTGAAGCGGCGGAAGAAGAGGAAGACCAGCGCTGCAAGGAAAGTGATGTCTGAATAGGAGCAGAAGGAAGACGGAGATGCGACAGCTGGCGCCGAATGGAGGAGCTGGCGACGGATGCGGCGGAGGAGGAGCGGGAGGTGGCGGCGACGGAATTGAAGGCGAGAGTGGCCATTGAACGGAGTAAAGTGGCCAGCTGTGTAAAGGAGGAAGATGGATCAGTAGTGGGGAGAGTATAGCGTGAGCGCCTTTTATGGTAAATGTGGCGATGAAATCAAGGTGCCTCCTTAGTCGTTGGGCGTTTCAAACAAGGAAGAAAAGGGGATGTAATACAGTGTTAAGTGAAAAGATTTCTTGTTAATTTAGCTTTAGCCTATGAGTTAAGGGTTTGGTGACTTTATTTTGACCTTTTTGTTGTTGTTAAAATTAACATAATTAGATGTTGTATTGGTTGAGTAGACGGGAGGTGGATTTTTCACTTGAAAGATTTAAGATTGAATGTAAATGTCGTTTGCGCTTAATCATAAACTGTGTTATGGGATTTATCTATTGCGGGTTATATGAGGTTTACCTATTGCGGATTATATCTTCTGATTGCTCATCTGAAGCACAAAGATTATGGCAAAAGTTGTGTGTTTTCTGAGGTTCCAAATAAAAGAAAGGTAGTATCATCTTTGGTGACGTTTTTTGTTTGCTATGTATTATGTATGACTTTATAAGATTTAACATATAAAGTAAGACGTTTGATCACCAATCCCTTTATAATGGAAAAAGGATATGGGGTGGTCATTTTTTTAAAAAAATTGATACAATTTAAAAAAGTGGACAAATGTAACCTGTCGGCTAAATTTAATTCCTTTTTTAGCCATTTGACCTAATTGGGCACATGCAGTTTCTATACTCAGTTGATACATCTTTATATCAAATTGATACACTTTTATATTATATTGATACACTTTTAAAAAAAAAAAGGAAATTTTATGCAAGCACATGCAATCCATACTCTTTTATACCATATTAATACACTTTTATACTAACATTGATACACTTTTATACTACATTAATATACTTTGATACCTCATTGATACACTTTTATACTAGATTAATACACTTTTATATCACGTTGATACAGTAGATATACCATATAAATACACCTTTTACAGAGAAAATATGTGCAAGCATATAGTAATTCGTTATTCGTGAATTTGTTAACTTCACCTAAATTTTTGTGAAAATTTGTGCAAGCATATACAAAATTTATTAAACCTTGTACCTTTACTGTCCAAACATTCCTTAATTTTTTTGATTAAAAAGCGAGAGATAACAGGAAAAAAAATAAGTCAAAGTGTCACTATAGTGTTAACTCATATGAAAAGAGATAAAATGATTATGGGTGGACTTGTATTTCATGTTTTTATTTTTGTGATCGCATCTGAAAAAATAAATGGGTGGACAAAGTGGACTTTTTAAAAAAAAAAAAATTAACAACATTAAAACAAAAAAAATAGGAAGAAAGAGAACGTAACATGTAAAATAATTGACATTAAAAGTTAAACAATAAATAAAGAAAAGATTAAAAAAAAAAAAAAAAAAAAGGGATAGTAGCAACAGAAAAGCCTTAATAGCTATCTATTGGAATTGCCAAATCAATGGCTATATTTAGGGGTGTATATAGGTTGGGTTGGTTCGGTTTTTCATTAAAATATAACCAAACCAATAATGTCGGTTTTCTAAATCTATAAACCAAATCAAACCAATATACAATGGTTTTTTAAATTTCGATTTTAGTCGGGTTTTTTCGGTTTTCTCAATTTTTTACAATTATAAAGTGATTGAAGAAAAAAATTAAATATTTTCACTAAAAAGATTTTAAAAAAAATGGTCATAGAGTAGTTTCAATTAAAATTAAGTTGACAAATTACTAAGACGTCTAAACTACTATCTCTCAAAGTAATATTATGTGGATACTCAGTGGTTCAATTTCTTAGTCACTAGTCACAATAGCTTGTCTGAAAGTTCCCTTCACATAAAATGTGAGCATACAAAAGAATGAAGAATTGGAGACAACTTATTAAAAACTTAACTCAATAAAGTAATTAACTATAACATAATTCCATAAATAAAAAAAAAAAAAAAAAAAGAGAAACAAACCTAAATCACAACTTGACGAACGAATGAACAAAATGTAAAGTGAAGCAATGAAGAGTTTTAGGTTTGTATATGGCAAAAATTCAGATATAGGTAACTTTTAGTCCATAATTACAAGACATGGTTAATTTTGCATAGTTACAAAACATAGATATACCTTAAATTCCTCTATTTCTCGCACTTTTTCTCGCCTCTCTCCTCCTTCTCTCTCCCCTCCTCTATTGGTCCCCCCCCCCCCCCTTCTTTCTCATTCTTTTATTTTGTATAATTTCAAGAATTGTATATTTGTATATAAACTATGCAAAATGTATATGTACACACTCAATATAAATTCTGCAAACTGTATATATACAGATATATAGTTATTTAGTATACACTATAATAATATACAAACATTCAGATATACAATTGAAAAAAAAAAAATGTACATATACAATTAACAACTTATACATATATGACTTATATAATTGACATATATGACTTATACATATACGACTTATTCAATTGACTTATACATATACGACTTATACAATTATATCATATATACAATTAATATACAATTTATACATATGCGTATATATATACATATACAATTAACAACTTATACATATATGACTTATATAATTGACATATACAATTGACATATATGACTTATACAATTGACTTACACATATACTACTTATACAATTACATCACATACACAATTAATATACAACTTATACATATACGCATATATAATTGACACATAATATATAATTGATAACAATTTAGTTGAATTGAAAAAATAATGATTGAACTAAGTTATCTCAATCAAAATTTATGATAGAAAGGATTGCAAAAAATATATAAAAAAATAATTAAATCTAATATCAAAAATACTGAAAATTACCTCAAATCTTCAATAAATATTCTAAACGAATTTTATGTGGTCACAAATCCGCAAAAAAGGTTCTCCAAAATAAAATCAAGGATGATATCCTGTGATATTAAAGTGATTTTGAGAGGAAAATAAGGAGAAAAAAAGTTGAAGAAGGTCTTTTGAAGAACACTATTATGATGTTGTCAATGTTGTTATTTCTTCAATGTAAAATCAAGGACATTAGAGTGATTTTGAGAGAAAAATAAGAAGAAAAAAAAAGTTGAAGAAGATATCTTCAATAATCGTGCGTTTTTTTATGTTCCCATTTTTATTTTTTATTTTTTGCCAATAAAACAAAAATAATAATTTTAAACTACCAAATAACTATGAATTGTAATTTTTTTAAACATTAACCATACCATATAATTAATATAGTATTTTATCTATAATATATATATATATTTTATATTAATATTGGGCTTTATATTAATTTGTTACTAATGGACAAATATTATAATTAAAGTCCCAAGAATATATATCTATTTTCTGAATATAAAAAAGTAATAAAAATAATTAGAAAGTAGATTATAAGTAATATTTTTTTACGTATAAAAAATTAAAATTATATATATATATTATGTTGGTTCGGTTTGGGTTCGGTTTGATTTTATTTTTGCTAATACCAAACCAAATCAAGAATGATTGTTTTTTTTTGCCAACACCAAACCAATCAAACCAAACCATAAGTCGATTTTTTTCCTCGGTTTGGTTTGATTCATCGATTTGATTTGACTTAACGGTTCGGTTTGTACACCCCTAGTTATATTAGTAGAAATATTTTGGGCGAGCTGACATTTGTGTCCTTTTCCCATTTATAATCTCATATAGCTAATATACTAGTTTCATTTAGCCCGGGCCCAAATTCAAGATATAAAAATAAAAATATTAATTTATATTATATTTTTATCTTATAATTAATATTAATTAATGAAATATTAAACATGTCTTTTTGATAAGTATTCATAATTATTTAAGTTGATAATCATATAATTGAATAATTTAAATTAGAATATTGATTTCGAGGAATAAAGTATTGTTGGAGAATTAGTTATATTATACATAGCATGATTTAAAGTATAAAAATAATTAGAACATTAATTTAAAGCCTTAACAAAATTATTTTAACAAAGATCGGTAAGGATTACAGTAATACATTACTCATTTACTTATCATATTTATTTTTTTCACGCCCCTTAAAGAATAAACTTTTCGTCCCATTTTAATTATTGATTTGATCTTTTTCATGTCCGCTAAGAAAAATAATAAATACAAGATATTATTTATTAAATTGTACTATTTAGTACTTATATTTTTTTTAAAAAAAAAAACTTAAGTAATATTCTAAAAAAATTATAATGATGAAATAAAAAATCATTGTAAACTTTAATTTTATATTAAAAGTTATTTTGACATAATTTTTTTTCAAACTAAAGTGCTTGTTTTTAATAAATAAAAGAAGTTTTAATTAAAAGATAATCCAATAAATAACAAGAAGAAATCAATTACAAAAGATCAAGTGGAGATGATCTTAACAAAAAAAGGAGGGGGCAAAAATGAAATTATATTAAATTGATAATACTACTATTTAATTAGGATAATTTTCTAAAATTATTTTTTACTTCCGAAGGTTCGGGATATTAAATTGATACTACTATTTATTGAGAAGAATTTAGTACAATTACATTTACTTTTAAAGGCGTGTCTCGTATTAAGAATTACTTTCTCCATTTCAAAATAGTTAGCATTTTTGTTAGAAAAATTTGTCTCAAAATAATTGACACGCATAAAAAGATCAAGAGATAATTAATTATTTTTTTCAACTCTGCCCTTAGAAATAATGACTCTCAATATTTATTGAAGAAGATGCATGTAATCAATATTAAATAGATAATAGGATCATATTAGTCAATTTATATTCTTTATTAATTTTTTTTGAAAAAATTATGTAAAATATATATATATACTAACTATTTTAAAATGAATAGAATATATCAAAATTAGAAATACCATATAATATGAACCGCAATAAAATAAAAATAAAAAGTATTAAAAAAGTACACTACACTTCAAATTTTAAAATATATTACAATAATATTATTAATCATTTCTTATATATTTAACTACAACGAAGAGGATGGGTTGGTGGGGGTGGGGGGCGAGGGAAACAGAAGCAACCACCAAAATAATCAGTTGATCAATAAAATAATAAAATGATTTTTTTTCTATAACTTGTAAAGATTGAGACAAAAAGACAAAAAAGGGAATATGTTAGCTATTACAATAACGTGTAAGCACATGATTGACCGATCAGGCTGTGACGACGACGAAATTTGGCTATTCTCGTTTATATATAATAGACATGTATAAATTATGAGGAAATTTACATATGACAGTAGAAAATGAAATAGTTAATTCTTGCATTATTAATATTTGTATAGCGAATTCGGGTATTATTAATTTATGTATAACTAATTCATGTATTATAAATGCTAGCGACTCAGGGGCCGAGTTATTCTTTGGCGAGGGGTTCATCCGAACCCCCTTCAGAGGAAAATTATACTATTTACGCATGATTAAAATTATTTTTATGTGCATATAGTAGATATTGAACCCCCTTCGGTTGTTCGTATGTTTGTTTCTGAGTGAAAATTCTAACTCCGCCACAAGAGGATTTTCGCCACCAACGTAATTGAAAGCTATCCAAAACTGTAATTTTTTAGCGAATTTGTTCACTTTTGGGTGTGTGTTTGGTAGGGAGGTTTTCTAACAGAAAAGGAAAACTATAAGGGGTCGTTTGGTAGAGTGTATTGGAAAACTAATGCATGCATTAAGCATTAGTTTAATGTGTATTACTAATACCTTGTTTGATATACTTTTGCATCCTATGTATAACTAATGATTATATTAATTATACACTCTATTGTGTATTAAGGTGTGTGTTACTAATACCTCAAAATCCATGGTATTAGCAGTGCAATGGATCCAATACATGCATTAACATGATTAAAGACACTATTATCCCTCAAAAAAAATTCCACATCTTTTCCGACATATATATGGAGGATATTTTTGTAATTTTTTTTTTTTTTGTAAGAAATTATTTAATTCATGTTATTTTAATACATCAAACCAAACACTGCATAAGAAAAATACAAACATAACTAATGCAAGTATAGCTAACACAAACATTACTAATACAAACATTACTAACACACACATTACTAACACACTATATTTTGCATTATTCTTATACACTCTACCAAATGACCCTAAGGGAGGGAAGGAGAAGCAAAACTATTGATAACTGACCTTTCCTTCCACTCTACATTTTGAGGTACTAAGATTTCTTGATTATTGGGATATAGAGAACAGAAGTACTCAACTTATGATGCAATTTAAGCTTGACAACAACAAATCAAAAGTTTGATCCAGTTGAGGAATCAGCAGCAGGGACATGGAAAATACTGTTGTACAAAAAAGAGTGTAATACATATAGTCTCCTTGAACAAGTCTTGAATTTTCAATCACACACAACTTTGAAGAGAACCTAGTATTCATAGTCATATAGTTGCTTAAGTCATATTTAGTAACAACTGAGGGTTGTGGCTGAGAAAGGACGACATGGGTTAAGCTTAAGATGAGCTTTCTACATTTGAAATAAAAGAAACCAAAGGTTGAAGGGTTTGTCCCCGCCACTGATGTAATAAAAAAAAGTTGTAAACAAACTTATAAACTATTACCGAACCGATAGACCCCTAAAAACTAAAAGGGTGCAAACCATAAATTCTCCATGACCTGGTCTTCAATTTTCAGTTAGACACTTAACTTTGCAGATGACCAATACCCCAATTTATAGTACCATTTCAGTTTCTTTCATTTTCCAAGTCATCAATATACTCACTTAACCTGTTTCAGTTGAAGGTGAAAAGTTTATAGCTAAAACACTCCCACTAGACTGGTATTTTGGTTAGGTAGTCAGGTGGATACAAATTAAAGTAGTGGACAGCTCCTCTATCTATCTAATCCTTTTAATACTAGAGGCGGCATGAGTACTTCATTTTCAATCACTACTTCTATCATCCTTGCGCCAAGGGTAAGGTTCAAAAAAATAAAGATAAAGATCCATTCTACACTCCTCAAACCCCACTCGTGAAATTACACAAGCTATGTTAGGATCAAAAACAAGCTCTCTACCATGATTTCATTCGACATAAGCACTTTGATTTATTTTTTGCTCGTTTCCTTTTCGAGGTGGAATCCGTCCTCCCGTTGAGTCCATAGCATCAAACAAATAATGACAGAAAGTGAAGATACGCCTACTTCACCTACCATTCGATTAGTGATATACTGCTATTCTCAATATCAATTTCATCATTAAGCATCAGGCCATGAACCGGTCGTACCACTTGGCTTCTTGAAGGATCGGAAAGGCACCTGACAAGCCCTTTATTAAAGTTGGCCCAGTACCTACCAATTCCTCCAGTCAACCTGATTTTCCTTTCTGTGGTTGGTTTAGGGGGAAGGCGAAGGGGAGCAGTGAGAAAGATAAGTGCGGATCCAACGTTATTATACATTGATAGCAAGACAAAACAACATATCCAGTGTTCTGCAGACACATTTGAAAATTGGGGAAATCAACAATCCAACAAAAGACCCTACATGAAAATCCAACAGTAAACAGACGGCCACACTCAAGACCCGTGAAACAGCCTCTCGTTTTGCTTTATTCTAAACTGCATTTTTTCCACTTCTAAATATGCCTAGCAAGCGTCAACTAAGGCAACATCGTGCTCGGAACTGCCACTTTACTGGACTGATGCCATGTGCTTAATCAAGTCCACCACCCGGGTGCTGCAATCCCAGCAAGGAAAAACATTAGCATCGGACCATAAACCATTAAATGCCAACACAGTTCTTGTAAAGGAGAATGCTAAAAGATGGGAAGATACGCATATTATTGACCCTTTACCAGAATAAGATCCCGTGTAATAGCACAGGCTTACAGCAGCTCTAAATTTAAAGGCATGTAAAGTTCTTAAGATTTACCTGTATCCCACTTCGTTGTCATACCAAGAAACAAGCTTCACAAAGGTCTTGCTCAAAGCAATTCCAGCCTTGGCGTCAAAGATGCTTGATCTGCAAATTATTTTCATTTAAATTACAAATCAGTCAAATTAACGCTTCAGCTCTCTGGTACTGTTCACGCTGGGTCAATACAAAGGGAATTCACAAGAGAAACACTTGAGCTGAGGTCACGGAAAAAATGCATTACGCAGAAGCAAGACACTTATTTTGAGTGAGGAAAATCCATTCATCATCCTCATTCAGGCACATAATATGGAACAAAACTTCAACAATCCATCCTCACCTGTTGTCCCCAATAAAGTCTGTAGATACCACGTCATCTTCAGTGTAACCTACAATTCCCTTTAATTTTCCTTCAGACTCCTCCCTAATGAAATGCAATAGCAAAAAAAAAAGAGCAAATTAATATAAAATAGCAGGCAGCTAATTAAGACTAGATGAGTAGAGGCCATTAGGCCGTCTCTACTATTTCACCCGGCACTATTGATCTTTTTGCGTGAATTTTAAATCCATGGAGGAAGACCTGCAGTATATACTTGCCAGAATTGAATGAAGCACACAAGCTTTTAGCATTTTTTTACAGGGCACGGGGATGGTAAAGGAGCAAAGTACACCGTCTTACTTGATAGCGGCCTTGATTTCATCATAGGTAGCTTCTTTCTCCAACCTCACTGTGAGATCAACCACAGAGACATCCACAGTTGGAACTCGGAAAGACATTCCTGTTAACTTTCCATTCAATGATGGTAGCACCTTTCCAACAGCCTTAGCAGCTCCAGTGCTGCTGGGGATAATGTTGAATGATGCAGCTCTTCCTCCCCTCCAGTCCTTAGCAGATGGTCCATCAACAGTTTTCTGGGTGGCTGAGTTATAAAAGTAACAACTACTTAGTATACAAGCTACAGAAGTTGTATTAAATTCTATATGATGTATAAAACAATATTTACCGGTAATGGAGTGAACTGTAGTCATAAGACCCTCAACAATTCCAAACCTGTCATGAATAACCTGCAATGTGACGCCAGAAATTCTGAGAAATCATTCAAATTTCACAAATAAGCTCAAATATTAAAATGAAGAACAGGGCAAGAAACAAAAAAGGAACCTTTGCCAGAGGAGCAAGGCAGTTAGTCGTACAGCTAGCATTCGAAACGATGTTGAGGTCTGGCTTGTATTCCTTTTCATTGACACCAACAACAAACATAGGGGCATCTTTGCTAGGAGCAGAAATGACTACTTTCTTAGCACCACCCTGGTGATAACAACAACCAAAAAAGTTTAAGCAGGTACATAACACCAACTAACCGATGCAGGAAATCCAGCTAGATGTGCAAGGAAACATGTGATAACCATATCAATTCAAACAATAGTCAATCCAAGAAGTCAACACTCAAATATCATAGCATTAGCATCAATTTGCATAAGAAATACTCATATACAGTCAAAAAAAACAATGTACACCTCGACTCATGTAGAGAAAATCAACACAGCTGTTCTAAATTGCTTTCAAGATGACAGCGTACTCTTGCCTTAAGTTACACAATAACTTCATTGGAGAGCAAAAGAAAACAAAATAGCACAGGTGTTAAGCCTCAACAATTGCACCTTCACTAGCAAATGCATATAGCAACAAGCATCAGGACTAACACTTAAACTTACATTCGAAATACACAAAATCTGGAACTTCTAACATGCACAAAAATATAGTATAAAGCAAAAATGACAACCAAGTTCACTACATGGTAACGCACCAAGTGTTCAGGCCATGGGAGAAATTTTATATGTTGGATCATCAAACTATGTATTATGATACGGGTCAGAGAAGGCAAAATAAGAACAGATCTTGTTCTTTAGGATCACAAACCTTCAAGTGGGCAGCAGCCTTGTCTTTATCGGTGAAGACTCCCGTTGACTCTACGACGTACTCTGCTCCAGCCTCAGCCCATGGGATCTCCTCTGGGTTTCTTCAGATATCCATACAATAAGTCCCAATCAGTAATTTGACTTGACCCAACAGTACTTCTAATGCAGTTTTCATATGTTAATAAAAAGCTAGACACATATATTTACCTAATGCCATATACAGTAACAGGCTTCTCACCAAAGAGAAGAGTCTTGTCGTCCTTAACCTTGACTTCATTGTTCTTCCATTGACCGTGGACACTGTCATACTTAAACATGTACGTCTGCAACAATCATCATATACAATCCCCATCAACTTAACCCCTCAAAAACCAACAATGAATTTACTGATAAATGTATGTCTGCAACAGTCATAATATGAAATCCCCATCAAATTAACACCCTCACAAACCAACAATTAAATTTACTGATACTGCTGCTAGTCAATTTCATTAAGTGAATTTCGCAAAACATAAACCAACTCAGCCACAAATAAACTAAAAGAGATGTGTTTTGCCCAACAATTCAGGAAAGTTATAGAAAAAAAACTAAAAAACAGAAAACACAAAAAAACATGGTAGCTAGCTATCCATATGAAAATAGATTAGTATCGATAAAAATGTCTGCATACTAAAGAACAACTGGAAACCTACAGTTGTGGCTTCGTGGTCGCTGAAGTGGGTCTCACTTTCAAATCAAAGCAGAGACAAAAACAATAGGTGATTTCTTCCCATCTTCCTTTGTGGACACAGTTACATGGTAAATATTGTTGGTGATAGGTGATAGGTACCACGTAGAATTAGTTTTAGTCAAGCTGCACGAAAGCTAGCCCGGACACCAAGGTCATTTTAAAAAGTGCACAATTGGATGAACTAAATCTAAATGTATACAACACATATAACAACCCCAAACAAGCTTTAGGTTAAAGTTTAACTCATATTGCTATAATTGATCGCGATGTACCATGTAATCGACGGTGATGAAAGGATCGTTAACAGCAACGAGCTCAACATCATCCCTTTGAAGAATCACCCTGGCCACCAATCGACCAATTCTTCCAAAACCTTCAAACAAAACAACATTCCAAACCCGATCTTAGCCAAAATCACAAAGTAATTTCATGAAATAGAGCAAACGTACTAGAAAAAGTAACAGATTATATACCATTGATTCCAATCTTAACCTTAGCTGCAAAAAAAAAAAGTACAAACAATTAAAAAATGGAATTAGTCAAAGCCTATTATGAACTGAATATAAGATAATTGCAAAATTATTGAAGGAAAAGTAAGTAACAAAACTGATTATACCCATGGTATTTTTTTGGTTAGCTGAGAGGGGAAAAGGAGTGCGATGAAAATGGAGAGGTTTATGTGAAATGGAGTGGGAGTTGGTGTGAAGGGTTTAATAGAAATTGTCGGTAATGGGACACCGGGAGAGCCGGTAATTAATGTGATTCCCGTTCATTGTCTTTCTCAGTTCTTTACTCTTTTTTTTTACCACTAACTATTTTTATTATTATAGTTTATAGTTTGAGCAACATAAAATGGTATTGTTGGAATATGTTACAAACTTTATCATTTGAAATAGTACCACCTTTTATTGAATTTCTTTGAAGGGGGCATATGTGTTTATATAAGAATAATAAATTTTTAAAGTGTAGTTTTGTTTATTGATTTATGCAATTATATTTAAAATTAAATTGTGAGTAAAAATTTATTTGTATGTGTCAAGTTGATATAATTTGGCACAAAATTGGGTGCAGTTAAATGTCGAGTCTGGGATGGATACAGTTGTCTAGTTGTGAATTGATTCAAACTTAATTCTTTTCGGTGTCAAGCATTAATTCATATTGAAAATCTTTTTTAAAATTATAGTAAGAAATAATAATTTTCTAAAGTAGCATTACTTTATATTATAACAATTGTAAACCTTAAGAGCTATGGACCTCTATAGAGTATTAATACTCACTTTGTGATACTGTTGAAATTTTAAGATTAAATTTTTTAAACTTTAAAATCATGCATTCAAATAGAAGTTTTAATTTAAAAATAAAATAAAATTCCTACATCTGAAAATCATGTAAAAATTACTATAAATGCCAAAATAACAATTTTAAATATTTTAATTAAAAAAAGTTAATTAACTATTGAAATTATGACTATATGCAACATAAATGAGGAGGATGGAAATTTCATTCTATTTTTGGATGGGAAACTGGCACATCAGGTGAAGATAGTGGTAGTAGGTTCTGGAAGAAGGCGAATATCCAGCTTTACAAGATGGGATCACGGAATTTGAATAAAAGGAGCGATGATTTCTAGAAAAATTTAGGAGAAAAAAAATGAGTGGAGAAAAATGAATGGGTGGTTGGCCCACGATGATGAGTTGAAAACAGACTCCCACTCAACCAAAATATCTTCTGCCTTTTCTGCCCCTTGATTTGTGTGTCCATCCATCTTGATCTAAGGCCAACTCATGCCATCTTCGTTAGCCTTCAAAAATAATTATTTTAATTTAATTGTTTCTTTCTTGAAGTTAAAAAAAATATTATTAGATCTTTTTAATATTATTTTTATTATTAAATAATTAAATAAAATTTATTTATTTAAATTTATATTTTTAAAATATAATTAATAAGACTAATTTAATAAAATAATTTTTTACTAAATATATTAAATTTATAATGATTAACTAATACAAAACGGATGAAGTATCATTTGCACATCTTTTTGCACCTTCTCACTCTTGTTCACTTATTAGGAGCTAACCAAACACAATAATATGATAAAAAGAAATAAATTATTGAGTTATTTTTTATTTTAAAATAAATAAATTATTTATTTTTGATGTTGATTTTTTCTTAATTTTTTTTTTTTTAATGAGATTTTTAAGTAGTTCATATTTAATTTAAGAATAATTAAAAAATAATAGTGAAAATAAATCTATAATTTATGTCCTAAAAGATTTTTCTAAGGATGTATTATATTTCAATAATTCAGTTATTTGGATTAGAGGGAGGATTTCGTCTTCTTCATATTAAGTGAATTTTTGAGACTTTTTTTCTCATTTTTGAATCTTATAATTTTATAATATATTGAAATAATCTTTAATCTTACAGTCTTATAAACATATTAGAAGTTTGAAATTAAAGAGTTGCTAAAAAAATGTTTATTTGACAAAAAAAAGAAGTAGGTCGAATAAATTGAAACGAAGTTACTTCTTATGTTTTCATTATGTTATCCACTTAAATTGAACATTAACAATAGAACTAACATTTTTATTATGAAGAATCAAAATATAAAAAGAGTGAGTAAATTAATTTTGCAGTCCTTTATAAATTTATAAATTAACTTTATGTTCTTCCTTCGCAGCTCATAAAAAACTTGAAAAGTTCATTCTTTTACTATTCAAACTTGTAACTAATCCAAGGAGATTATTTCATGAGAAAAAAAATAATACAAATAAAGGGTGTGTTTGGTATGATGGAAATTTTTTTGGAAAACATTTTCTTATTTTCCCTTGGTTGTAATATAACTTTGAAAAAATATTTTTCAAATTAATTTATTTTTCTCCATTTGAAAGAAAATGACTTTCCTCATGGGCCAAGAAAAGTCATTTTCTAGAAAATATTGAGATGTGACTTATGGGAACTTGGAACCAAAATAAACCAAAATATGAATAAAATGATCAAAATAGGTCACATATTTAATAAGCTATCAAAATAGGTTAAACGTAATAATTTATTACGTTTTATACCCTTTTTTCAATGATTTGCTAGCGGATGTGTACAGTAAAAAAGTTTTAGTAAAATGTAGTAATAATTTATTATGTTTAACAAAACCTTTTTATAACACGTAATAATTTATTACGTTTTACAAAAAAATTTGTAAAACGTAATGATTTATTACGTTTAGATGATTTGACATAAAGAGGTGATGTGATAGTACACTGATTTTTTTTTTTAATTATAAATTAAAACTTTATAACTTTTAAAAATTTTATAAATTAAAATTTTTAATTATAGTTTATAAATTGTAATTTTTTAATACGTTTCTTACCAAAAAAATTTTTAGAAAAAGTTATTATTTCTTTTGTCAAATCAAGTATCACCTAGCTCACAATTTTTTTACTTTTTCTTTCATAAATCGTATTAAGAAGTTTCTTTTTAATAAATAAAAAATATGTAATTATAAATTTATTTTATTAATATGTAATAAAAAATACATTGTTTTCTAAATTTGATCAGATGGATGTATAATTGTTGATGTCACATCTCATATAAACTGATCGAATAATTAAAAATGTGTAGTTAAATATTATGTTTCAGAAAATATATTATATTTTTAATTAGAGGGTCACACGCTCATGTAAAATTAAAATTTAGGTAGAAAAAAATATATTTTCTATTCACCAATCAAATACCATAAAATATTTTTAAAAAAATATTTTTTACTCAAAAATTAAACATAAGAAAATAAGTAAAACACTAACTTAATTTCTATAAAAATATTTTCTAGAAAAACATTTTCAATGAAAAATATTTTCCATCTTACCAAACACACCCAAAGAGGAAATTCAATACGTAGTATATGTACCTTAGTTTTACGTATCCAAACAGTATAACTGGCTGATGGCTCTGCCACTGTGCACAAAATTTAAGAATTTCCTTTTAAAAAATATTAAGTATCTAGTAAAATAAGTTATAAATATTTATACAATTATTACTAAATTAAATTAAAAGAAATTTGGATTATCGAAGTATCTGCCAATAGAATATCACCTACACAATCCAGCTACAACAAAAGGGACAGTCATAAAACTTGGCCTATAAGATAGCGGAGAAGACAAAAGATAAAATGTGCCGAGTCTTGATTGTGATGGGGAAAGATTCAAATGTACACTTAAAAACTTTAGGAAATTGTGTTAGAATTATTTATTAATTATGGACTTGACATTAATTTATTATTATTACGTTTTAGTAGAATGGATCGACTGTTAATAGTTGATAAACAAGACAATCTATGTATTTATACAAATTTTATATGGACATGTAACATTTCATGTTGTGGCCTGACAATAGTATAGTTCTGTTGAAGAATTGTGAGCCCGTAATAAGGAGATCGTAATAAGGAGTAAGGCTTTTAAGTCTGTATTTTCATAAGTTGTCAGACGTTGTAAGTCAAAGGAGAAGACTCAGCTTAGTTCATCTTCAAGGTGCATTGCTATGACAGACAAAGGTACACACTTTTTCTTTGTGTATTTCGCTATATTATCGATGTTTTTGGTTCATGTGAATCTATAATTGCATTTCTTTATTAATTTAATACTTGATATTAATAGTTTGTTGCATAAATCTCGTACCCTATATGTTATTCTGAATATTGTGAATATGTTGACAAAACGTTTTCTTCTGCCGAGGAGTAATCTGTTATAAACAACTCATATGTTAGATATTGATATATTGAAAACAGAATACTACTAATGCGAAACAATTTTAGTGACTTAATCTTAAGGATCACACATATTATTTTACGAAGTGTTAAATTCTTTGACTAATCACGTAATTTTTGACTGGACGAATATTTTAAAGATATGGAAACTTGGGTGTTTGAGCCACAGGTGACAAAAGGGTTTTAAAATGAGGCGTAGGTGACACAAGTCTTAATTATTAAGTGGAGGTGACAATTACTTTATTATGGATTAAGAAAGTTGGGGAAGTTTGAAAATAACCCACAAATTTTTAAATTTACACTTTGATCCAAATGTTAGCCTATATAACGGAAAACGGAGGGAAAAAAAGGCGTCTTTCTCTCTCTTCTTACTCTTTGTTGATTTCTCTCTCTTAGCGATTTTTGTTGTTCATTGTTGCTGCTGCTTCATTCATCATCTTCTGCTTCATTATCATCATCTTCTACTTCATTATCATCTTCATCTTGTTCCTGTTGACCATTTGTTGTTGTTGTTACCGCTACTGTTGCTATTTGACCAATTTCTTAGGTCAAATTTTGTTTCTAACATCACTTTCCACTTTGACATTACTTCATAGGAGACGTTGGTAAGTCAAATTATGATTTTTAGTTGAATTTGTCATCTGGGTAACTGCTAATGTGTTGTTGTTTTCCAACAATGGATAGAACCTAATCATGAATCAAACATAAAATCCATCTGTTTAAACAGATAAATCATCTATTGCGACAATGAGACATCTGTTTCAAAAGAAGACTGATATGTTGGATTCATGTTTAAACAGATGGCTCATCTGCTGCAACATTTGGCATATATGTTGCAACAGATTAGTTACCTGTTGTAACAGAACCTGAACACGATTCCAACATAGGTTACAACAGATTAATAACCTGTTGCATCAGGTAAGTCATTTGTCGCAACAGGTTAATTATCTGTTGCAACTGTCACTCATCTGTTGGAATCAGCTTCAAAGGTGATTTAGTTATAACATTAATTCCAACAGGCGATTCATCTGTTGCAACAGATATTCAGACCGGTAACATGAATCCCAACAGGTAAGAATCTGTTGTGACTCATCACTTACCTGTTGCAACAGATAACACATCTGTTGGGATTCATTCACGGCACTATGAAATCACTATCAACTTTTTTTAACAAGTGACTTTATTTAGGTACCACTAATGGAGGGATTAATAACAATAGGGGTGGATTGTCATGGTCATTGGGTTGAGAAGAACAATCGATATGTATGGCGTTGGAAGGAGGGTGAAATGCTAGAGACGATAGCTATGACAGTCCAAAGTGATGTTTCGTATGATGATTTTGTGAACTTAATCATCAGCTTTTGTGGACTGAATTATCAACCGGAAGAATTCGCCATCAGCTACATGCACAGCTCCTTTGAAAATCAGAGGTTACTGTCTTTCAAAATAACCGATCAGGTGCAGTTGCGTTCTTATCTAAGTGATTTAACCAGGCCGGTGTTAAGGGTGTACATGGTTGAAAAGACGAGAGAGAATGAGAACCAGAACGTAGAAGAAGAAAAAGAAGACTTCTTTGATGATAGGTTGGATGATCTAGACATGAATATTCCAGATGATGATCAAACATCTACGCCCGTTGATGCGACCAATATGATGTGCAGTTCTTCTCAATCGACACAATCTGGAAATCTTAAAGACGGCGGGACCATTTTTTTTATTGCAATGTCATTCAAGGACAAGAATGAACTATCTAACACTGTTTATTTCTTGCGTGAAAAAAGATTTCAGAATAAAGAAGGTGATTAATTCGAGCAGTGTTTTTTGCTACAAATGTGCTAATTCGAACTGCAAGTGGTGGTTGAGAGCGGTGAAGTACGCAAGTTCTGACAGATTCGTCATTCATAAACATGAAAAGCATCACACATGTGGTTCGGAACATATCTCGGGCCAAAATCCACATGCCACGACAAAGGTCCTCGGTGAATATTTAAGGAGTAGTTTCCCCGATGGCAAAGGCCCTTCAACAAGGCTTATGGACAATCAACTCCTTACGGATTTGGGTGTCCTGGTCATTTATTGGAAGGTATATACGACCATGGGGATTGCCAAGGACCTGGTTCGGGGGACACTCGAGCAAGGGTATGAAGTCTTGGATGCATACTGTTACATGATTGAGTCCACAAATCCCAGAAGTAAGACGACATTGCATCTGGATGAAAACGGAAGGTTCAAGTACTTTTTTATATCCTATGGTGCTTGGATTCAAGGTTTTCGACATTTGAGAAAAGGCATAGCCGTCGACGGTACCTTCTTGAGGAGCAGGTATAATGGAGTTCTGTTAGCGGCGGTGGCGCAGGATGCGAAGAATCACATCTTTTTTGTCTTTTTTTGTGTAGCGGACAAGGAGTGTGATGCCTCTTATGAATTTTTTTTGAACAACTACGACGCTGCGTCGAAGATATCGAAGAGTTGTGTTTTGTATCGGATAGGCATCCAAGTATTCCAAAGATGGGTTCACTTTTCTTCACTTCAACTTACTTTGGTTGTTGCATCAGACATCTTGGAGAGAACATTCGAAATAACTATCACAACGAAAGGGTCGTCACCCTTTTTTATAGAGCAGCTAAAACATATAGTAGAGAGGAGTTTTTAGACCATTTCAATCAAATAGCGGATGTGAATCCCAAGGTAGTAGAATTTCTTGCACGTGTCGGTTTCTAGAGATGGAGCCGGGCATTCTGTCCAGCAAATAGGTATGTTCTTATGAATTTAATGTCTTGTTAGATTTACAAGTTTAGTTTGATGTCGTACTAAGTGATTCTTTTCTATAGGTACAATATTATGACATCAAACATAGCTGAATCGGTGAATTCATTGTTTGTCGATGAAAGAGAATTTCCCATCAAGGCTATGTTTGAAAAAATAAGCGAAAAATATAGCAATTTTTTTAACGAAAGGCGTGTGCAGTTCAAATGCCAAGAAAAAAAACCCGATTTGTTCTCGAAATCAAAAAGAAAATATCAACGAACATCAGTTTGGGGAATAGGTTATTCTCTCATAAAATAGCAGATTACAAATTTCGTATCACCGGTCATGGTGATGCTGCCACGGTCGATCTTCAAACAAGATCTTGTACGTGTAGAGTTTTTGACTTGGACAAAATACCTTGTCCACATGCTATGGCAGCCCTTCAAGCTCAATACGGCCATAAATATGGACCTGAAGTTTACGAGCACTCCTCTCAATATTATTCGGTGAAAAAATATGAAATGACATATAATGGGCATATTACTCCGGTGCCTCCCGAAGAATCTTGGGTTGTTCCAGTAGAGCTTATGGGTAGATTAATACCTCCTCCATATATTGACCCGAGCACTATCAAATCGGGAATAAAGCCATATAAAAGGAGGCATGGAGTTGGAAAATCATTTTCATCAAGAAGAAACAAGTGCTCCATATGTAAGTGCGCTGGCCACAAAAGAACTATATGCTCGAATCATAATCCACCATGATCGTTGTAATTGCAGAAACTTGTGTTATTGTTTGTTTGTTTGTTGTGGACTTTTATATATTTAACTCATTGTTGTGAACCTAATGTTATCATTTATTATATATAAAATGTCTTTTTTTTTAAATAACTTGTGCATCAATAAAATGAGGCAAAACATGAACTTAAATAATACAGCAGACCACAATTATTCTCAACAGTTACACAAAAAACTGGAATGTTTTCCTCCAACAGATGAAAATCTGTCGAAACAGATGGATAATCTGTTGAAACCCAACGGATGACCAATCGGTTTCAACTGTTGAAAGAACTCAAAAGCCAAAATTGCTAGTGCTACTGGATTCAACATTGCCTCCAACCGTCGACATGTTAACATGTATTAGATTAGAAGAAAACAAAATGAAAATTGAATAAGAATTAAAACGCCAAAGTCTGACTAAAAGTAAATTTTTCATTAAATGAAAAATAAAATACATTAGGTATAGATCCAATATAGAAAAATTAAAATACATACGCTAAAAGAAAAAATACATTCTAATTATGATTATCATCATCATTATTAATGACAGCCGGCCAATCAACTCGCAGCAGCAGGGCTCTCATCAGCCTCTGCATCTCTCTGAACATTGTTGCTCTCACAACGACCAACTCGCTCTGCAGGTCATTAACCTGCCTTTGAAGTTCCCGCACTGTGTCGCGTAGAATAGCAATATCCGGAAAAGGATCAGCCATATCTAGAACACACATGAATTGACAAATGTAAAGAAAAATGTTCACAATGTAATACAACGTATACGACCAACTGGTAAATTTACTCCAGAAAAAAACTTACCTCAACGAGAAAGGAATATGCTATTTGAAGAGAAGTGGTTGAAGATGTCACACGAAAGGAAAAAATGCAAGAAATAAATAGATTTGAATGAAGATTGAGGGACCTATAATATAATCTGGACATGTCAGGCCAAAAGGCAGGACTGTTCAGCTCCATTGTATTAATT
This sequence comes from Capsicum pubescens, assembly GCA_030864215.1. NCBI lineage: Eukaryota > Viridiplantae > Streptophyta > Magnoliopsida > Solanales > Solanaceae > Capsicum > Capsicum pubescens. Next base: position 18,154,137 of record CM061543.1, on the reverse strand, counting down.
ACATTCAAACTGGTGGCATTTTATTTTCTGTGAAAAGTCGCGACTTTTTCTTTTACACTAATTACTTCTTACCTTTTCATAGCGGTTTGAGACTTGATAAAAGCCGTTATTATTGAGCTGTTGCAACAGATCGTCCAACATTTTTAACAGATTTAGCATCTGTTGCAACAGATGGATGGATTGAATGTGCAACAGACGGTTGTCAAAATAGATTTACCATCTGTTGCAATAGATGGTTTGTATATGCAACAAATAAGACATCTAATACAACTTATGTATTATCTGTTGCAACAGATGGACAGTATGTATAAGTTGGAGAAGATGTTTTGATATCTTCTGACAGCTGATTCATTAGTTTCAGTTTCAACAGATGGAGTATTCGATTCATTAGCTGTTTCGAATGTGTGAGATAAAAAGTCTTCACCTCTTTTTAATAGTCCCTCCGTTACGTATTAGTTGGGCCCCATGAACTTGGCACACCAATTAATAAAAATATAAATTAGGTGATTATTTTACCAAATTGGCCTTATTAATTATGATTAGAAAGTATAAATGTGAATAACATACTTTATGTAGTAATTTAATAATAGGGGTAATCTTGAAAGAATATAATAAAATTCTCTTGATTTTATAAATAGGAAAACTAAATTGAAACAAACATATTTAGAAAGAAGTAATCACATGCGTGCAGATTAATTAAAAAAAAAGTCAGGTCTATCGTAACAGATTTACCATCTGTTGCAACATATAGATTATCTGTTATGACAGATGGACCATATGTTTGGAGAAGATGTATTGATTTCTTCCAACAGCTGACTCGTCAGTTGCAATAGATAGAGATTTCGATTCATCAGCTGACATGTCCTGATGGGGTAGGAAGAATAAGATGCGTGCAATGGATCCCATTTTCATGTATGCGAGCTATGTATATTATTGATCAGGCTACCGTGAAGACACATAAAGTGCAATGATTTTGCGAATGCAGTTTTTTACCGATGATTAGACACTGATCCTTCAAACAAGATCCTAAATTGTACAGTTTAGTTTGATAGGTCCGAACTGATAAGGCCGAAGGGTTCCAAGATGGTGGTGTCGATATCCCGTTACAATTTAATGACACGATTCATGCACATATTTTTGTGTCAAGTTTGGGAAATGATTCAAAATTTTGGCGGCAGTGTAAATATCCAATAGTGATTGGACCAGTTTTAATGGCACAATGGACTTCGTGAAAGGCCTTCGAAGCCTTGCAATGCATCAAACAACGATAGAACCAATAGAAATTCCCCTGGTCCAAATTTATATGGATGGATTGGTGGAGGAGACTATTATACAACAGAAGGTGTTTGGGAGAAAACCTGTGCGGGAGGAGGGAGGTTGAGAAGGCCATATATCATCTTAGTACTTGTTTAAGAGAATACACAGGGTCAATTCCTCTTGACCATTCTTCTTTTTCTTCAACGACGGATGGATTTTTATTTTTGGATACACTTTCACATTCGCATCTCATCCAGTTTTTTCATTTTTCATGTCAATTTCATAAGCTAATTTCGCTACACTTTCCTTCTGACCCTGTGTATCCTCTTAAACAAGTACTAAGATGATATATGGCCTTCTCAACCTCCCTCTTCCCGCATAAGTTTTCTCCCAAACACCTTCTGTTGTATAATAATCTCCTCCAACAACCCATCCATATAAATTTGGACCAGAGAAATTTCTATTAGATCCATCATTGTTTGTTGCAGTGCGAGGCTTCGAAGGCCTTTCAACAAGTCCATTGCGCCATTAAAACCGGTCCAATCACTATTGGATATTTACACTGCCGCCAAAAACTTGAACCCTTCCCCAAACTTGACACAAAAACATGAGCATAAACCATCATTAAATTGTAACGGGATATCGACACCATCATCTTGGTCCCTCAGCCTTACCAGTTCGAACCTAACAATCTTAACTGTAAAATTCCATATCTTGTTTGAAGAATTAATGCCTAATAGGTAAAGAACAAACATTCACAAAATCATTGCACTGGATGTGTGTTTTCATGATAGGTTGATCAGTAATACATACCTCCCACATATGAAGTGGTTCCATTTGCAAGTAGCTTATTCCTCCGAACCCATCTTTATTCTAGCCTTTAATGCTGGCCGGGCAAAAGTGGATCCAATTTCACTTTCTTTTGTCTACAAACAAGAGAAATACATTTGATGTCAAACAAGAGAAGAACAAAAAGAACATTACAAAATGGTAACACAAAATTGAGTGAATCAACAGATGACTAATATGATGCAACAAATTACCCATCTGTTCAATCGATGAGGCATCGTTTGCAAAGGATGGATGGCATGTTGCAACAGATGGGCCATCTATTGGAATAAATCAAACCAGCCTTGCTACTGGTTTGATTTCTTCAAAAAGTTGCTCCGTCTGTTCCAACAGCTGATTCATCAGTTGCAACAGTTGAGGAAACTGTTGCAACACCACCACCACCAACATCAACAACAAAGAAACAAACAAAACAACACCATATGTTCCAACACCATCCACAACACAAACATTATATGTTCCAACACAACCCCCACCCCCACCACCACCACCACCAAAGTACCAAACAAAAGACATAAAAAAAAACTATACTGATAACAAGTCTTTTTAACTTCTCCCAACAGATGACTTTTTTTGCATATTTTAATAAAAACAATGGTTCGTTCATTCAAGACTTAAAAGTCACTTTTCCTTCAATTTTCCCAATAAATAGCAAACTGGTAATGGGTAAATCATTGATAGCAATAGATGTAAATAACTAATTTAAATGACATACAAAGAAGAAGACGAGATGAAAAGAGCAACTTTGAACCATACCTGCAATGTCAAAAAAGTAAACGGATCAGAACATCCAGTTCAGTCGAGAAAAGATATTGATTGGTTGAGATACCAAAGGATCCTCATCCGAAAGAAGAGAGAAAAGAGAGGAAAAAAGAAAACAACAAAGATAATTGAGAATAAAGAATAAAGAAGAGTTATGAGTTGAGTCTAGTCTAGACTAGACTACTTTATGGCTGAAGGAGAGAGAGTTTTAGATATGGGATTTTTTAAATATTCATTAATAACTTTTGAGGGGCACGAGGAGACGGTGACATTGAAAAGACCAGATAAGACTACTCACTCCGAAGATTTTTGAGTTATCAAAGTTGTACCAAGTAATATTTTTTACCGCCTTAATATTTTAACTATTTTATCTCGGACAGGAAATACCTAAATTGCTTTATAAAAAAAAGGATCAAAAAATATTTAAGTGCAATAAATGACTTAATCTGTTTGATAGTTTACAACAAATTCGTGATCTGTCACAACAAATGACGTAATCTGTTTGATAGTTTACAACAGATGCGTAATATGTTGCAACATATTACCTAATCTGTTTGATTTGATCCAACAGAAAAGACATATGTTGCAACATGTTGAACGTTTGTTTATATATAATTTCAATTGAGTTCATATGTTACACTAAAACCTTAATTGAATGTGAGTTCTCATAGGGTCAAATACAACTTTAATTGAGTCTTTTGGCAATTTCATGATGAGACGATACCGCGTTCCTCCGACCAGAGTCGTCGATCGATCACTCTGAGCTGAGCCGATTCTTACTACCTCATATGTTAGACTAATACCTTAATTGATTAATCTAGGATTAGGGTACTAATACCTTGATTGAATAATCTGGGACTAGGGGTGAGTTCTCATAAGGTCAGCTACAACTTCAATTGAGTCTTTTGGAAATTGCATGATGAGACGGTACTGCGTTCCTCCCGACTAGAGTCGTCGATCGATAACTCTGAGTCGAACCAATTCTTACTACCTCATATGTTAGACTAATACCTTAATTGATTAATCTAGGACTAGGGTACTAATACCCTAATTGAATATAGGGTCAACTACAACTTCAATTGAGTCTTTTGTCAATTGCATGATGGGACGGTACTGCGTTCCTCCCGACCAGAGTTGGCGATCGATCACTCTAAGCCAAACCGATTCTTACTACCTCAGACTAATACCTTAATTTATTGATCTAGGACTAGGGGTGAGTTCTCATAATGTCAACTATAATAGATGACAATACCTATTTGATAATTTACAACAGATGGGTAATTTATTGCAACATATGACTCAATCCATTTGGTAATTTACAACAGATGGGTAATCTGTTGCAACAGATGACTTAATTTGTTTGATAGTTTACAACAAATTCGTGATTTATCGCAACAAATGGCTTAATCTGTATGATAGTTTACAACATATGTGTAATATGTTGCTACAGATTACATAATTTGTTTGATCCAACAGAAAAAACATTTATTGCAACAGGTTGAACATTTGTTTATATATAATTCAATTGAGTTCATATGTTAGACTAATACCTTAATTGAATGTGAGTTCTCATAGGGTCAACTACAACTTCAATTGAGTCTTTTGTCAATTGCATGATGAAACGGTACTGCGTTCCTCCCGACCAGAGTCGGTGATTGATCACTATGAGCTGAACCGATTCTTACTACCTCATATGTTAGACTAATACCTTAATTGATTAATCTAGGACTAAAGTACTAATACTTTAATTGAATAATCTGGGACTAGGGGTGAGTTCTCATAGGGTAAACTATCGATTAATCTAGGACTAGGGGTGAGTTCTCATAGGGCCAACCACAACAGATGGCAGCGCCTATTTGATAATTTACAACATATGGGTAATCTGTTGTGACATATGACAATCTATTTGATAATTTACAACAGATGGGTAATCTGTCGCAACAGATGACTTAACCTGTTTGATAATTTACATCAAATTCGTAATCTGTTGTTACCTAATCTGATTGATAATTTACAACAGATGAGAAATCTGACGCAACATGTTGAACATTTGTTTTTTACAATTTAAATTGAGTTCATATGTTAGACTCCTAAATTGATTAATCTAGGACCAGGGGTGATTTTTCACAGGGTCACCTCCTAGAGTACTCGGTCAACTACAACTTCAATTGTTTTTATATGATTTTAAAAATTACGCATATATTTTATAATTTTATAAATAAATAAGATCATTTCGGACCAAATTAACATTTTCAAAACTACTTTTCATTCTTTTCCAAAATACAAATCAACCCATACAAAACGTTTCATCATTTTAAATCTTGAGGTCTGGCTTTTTCTCTCTCATTATCACTCAACAATATAGTACAGACAACAACTACTCAACAAATTTGCTCAACCCTCCACAACAGATCATTTTTCTTCTCATTTCCTACCACATAGGTGTTATTTTCGACATCATTCTTGCTTGTATCAGTCGTTTTCTTTGACTTCGTAGGCAACATAGTTCGAGAAGAGCTCTATATTTATTTATTTTTCTAAAAAATAAGGGCTTTTAAGTTAATGATGAAAAATAAAACTTTTAGTTGCATTATCTTCGAGAATGGATTTACAATTTTGATTTTTGATGGTAAAATCGTAGGAAGAACTCGAGAAATCCCTAGTTTCCGTCGTAGTGTTCCGTTGACTGTCGTGGTGTAGTTGGATGATGTTGGTGGTGGTGTTTATGGTCGTCGTGGTGGCACCGGTGGTGGCATTGGTTGGTGGTGTTTGTTGTGGTGTCGTTATTCGTGGTGTTTGTTTGTTTGTTTGCATTGGTTGGTGGTGTTTGTGGTGGTGGCTGTTGGTTTGTCGGTATTCGTGGTGTTTGTAATGTATTTTTTAAAATCTATGCATACATCAACTGTAATGTAATTTTTGTTTTTCTTTGTCTGTAGATAAAACATGTCTCCCAAAAGAAAAAAAGTAAAAGTGGATCAACGTCAGACCACTAAAAGAAAAAGGCTACAGTACAGAGGGATTCGGAGGAGCTTCCTGAATAATCTCAGTCAGGGAAAAGTGAAGCTGAGGAGAGATATGAAAACAACGTTGAGGGAGGTGGACAAGGGTCCGTAGATGGTGATGAAGAAAATGAAAGTGAGAAAGAGAAGGAATTGGAGAGTCAAAAAGAGAAAGAGGATGATCATCAACATGATGATAATGGATCACTGACGGGGCGTGAGTTAATATCGACATCCCAGCATGATCCTGTCAAAACTTTTAGTATTGACAGGTTTGAAGTTTTGATGTCGATAAATAACCCAGAAGGAAAATAACTAAATGGTCAAATTGTACTTAAATGTCAGATGGGGAAAATTTTTAAACATTTTATGAAAATTATGAAGAACAAAAATATAGGCAGACTTTTTAAGAAGAGCTGCTTTGGACGCTTTCTTGATCTGCCTGAGGACCCCTCAGCCCGTATCCGTTTTCTTATGATGATGGTATATGGTCTTCTCAAGAGCAGGATCAAGTACACGGGGGATGATAAAGATCCGGAGGAGGGGGTCAAAAAGAAGATGGATGAAATCTAGATCAACTACTGTGGCATGCTTATTTGTTTTGGCTTGCAAGAGTTTGCCATAGTGACGGGCCTGAGATGCTATCGTCCAGAAGGACCACCACCCCACAAAAGATCCAAGGCAAGAAAATGCAAGGGAAAAATAGATGGGTTGTTTGATATTGCTCGACGTGGCTACAAAGCATCGGATTTGTTGACAAATCTCGAGGATAAAACCATACCAGAGCAGTACAAGGAGCAATTGTGCTTAGTTTGGTTTGCCCATTCGGTTATATTGGCAAGAGACGTCAACAAGGTCATAGAAGATGATTTGTTGGCGCGTGCTGAGGATTTTGATAAATTCAACAATTATCCCTGGGGATATGACAGTTTCTACTTGACTGTCCAATATTTACTGGCAAAGCTATCCTCAGGGATGACCACATTATATTTTTCTTGGGCTTTCATGGTAAACTTAATCACTAATTTTACTCATCTATTAATTTGTATTGAATATAGTTATTATGATATTTTTTTTGCTTGCTTCATGTTTACACATTTTAGTCTTGGGTATTTGAAGTCATTCATCCCCTCCGAAAGCAGTTAATGGATTACCCGAATGAAGTTTCTCATCCAAGGATGTTTAGGTGGTTGGCTGCAAAGAGCAACACCAATATTAAGGAGGTTGATCTCTTTAACCCTCCGGATGATGCAGTACGTCTTCTTCAAGTAAAATAATTCTACTCAAAGATAAGAAAGATATTGAACAGATATTATATATGGTGCATGAGATGTTATATCTGATGCACCAGATGGGACATCTGTTGCGACGGGGTATATCTTGCATCAGATTACCCATCTGTGGCTTTGGTTCTCTGAACCCGACTCCTAAAAGATTAACTATCTACTGTAAATTATGCAACAGATGTTTAATCTGATAACATATCGTTCATCTGTTGTGACGTACAGATCATCTGTTGCATAACAGATTACCCATCTTATGCAGCTGTTGCAATAGATGATTGATATTTTGCATCAGATTATCCATGTGTTGCTCTATTTTTCTGAACCAGACTCAAACGAATTTTAACCATATACTGCAAACTATGCAACAGATGGGTCTTTTTTAAAAAAAAAATATAGCCCAACTGTGAAAATTATTATATTATATAATTTAAATGCATCTGTCTTTTTTATAGGTTATGCATCCATGGATCGTGCCTACTGAGGAGGAGTCGGTGATGACTTCTTATATTACTCTAGATCATGTTGATACTGTTGCAGACCCAATGGTGGAGTTAATAAAGAAGGAATTGGATGGAGCAACAACTATAAAAAGAGCAGTTAGGCAAGGTCAGCCTAATATTGAGGCTCTTCATGACCAACCTTTTACCAAGGCAGATCCGGGTGCTTCTTCTGGTGGAGTTGTTGGTGTTGGTGGCAGGCATCCTGATGCTGCTATCACTCGTGATGATGAGCATGTTGATGCTCAAGAAAGAATAAATATGTTTGAAAACACCCCTTTTCTCCCTTACACATATCCCTCTCACCCCTCTTCACCCTCGTGTTCTCATTGCGAATGCGATGAGTGCAGACAGGATAAATTCTTTGAAAAAGTACAGGCTATCTCTAAAGCTATCGAGAAATTCAAATCCAAGAGGTGTGTCATAGCATCCAAGAAGTTGAGGGAGCCACATACTCCTACAACGTTGTTTAGAAGAAAGAAAAGAGCAATTAGAGACGTACTCTCCGCTCGAAAATAAAAAAAATTTGCAATTCCTCCCTCTCCAAAAGCTGTTGAAGTTTCGGGGCCTGTCAAGAAGGTGGACATATATACGGAACTTGGCGCCAAAGAGAAGAGAGATCTGCGACAGGCCAAGAATGCCAAGCCAAGCGCACCAGATTACCCCAGGCCTCCCTTCTTCCCCCAAGACTTCCAGACTATGACTGATATGCGTATGCCGTACGAGGACAAGACAAGTTTACTTTTCCTAACCTAGACCTTCTAATCTACCCCATGAAGAAGAAGCTACGCAACAGATTTCACATCTGTTGCAACAACTGGGTATATTGGCGCAACTGGTTATGGTTCTGTTGTAACTTATTATCCATTTATTGCATAAGTTGTGTTGGATTATTGATTCAGAGAACCCTATGCAACAGATGGACCATCCGTTGCATCTTTACAATTACTAACCTATTTAAAAATTGACTTCTTATCTCACAGCATATTGACATAATTCTCTGCCTCATGAGGAAAAGGCAATTAACGTACCGGGAAGCTTATGACGCTGCCGATAGGATAATGGACCTCGACTTCTGCAAGAAGCTCAAGGATAGGTACGATCAACTCAATGGATAGGCGTCAGCCCTTGGCGTGAGTCTTGATTTCCTAGTTCCTACGTTGGTCTTAGATGAAGAAGAAACGTTAAGATATGTTAGAGGGGACAGGCCAAATCCACACGGCAAGAGCTGGACCGAGGCAAAAAGGATTCTTGCAGTCATTAGCGTGAACGACATGCATTATCGGGCTGTTGAGATACTACTCGAGGAGGGAAAGATCAATGTTTATGACTCCAACGTACCTCTCGTCGATGATTTTGATCTTTTTCTCCTTGTGGAGCCACTGATGGTGCTATTGTCCATCTTGTTGAGGAAGGGTAAACTGATGAATCATTTGCCAAAGAAAGTGTTGATGAAGAAATCATGGGATTTTGAAGGTCGAAACAGGGGAATGATCCTTCCAAAAGATGATGCCGCTAAAGCGAGCATCTCGCACGCTGTTGCACACATCGAATATTTGCTGACCGGCACAGCAATGGCCGAGCCAACGACTTTTATGTGCCACAACGATGTGACAAACCTGCAAGAGGTCTGGGCTTATGGGGTACTAACTGAAAACTTGAAGCTTATGTATATAGAAGAGCCTGTGAAATAGAAATTTTTAATTTAAAGTCACCCTTCACTTTATTACATGTACATGTAGTGGCAATAATTTTTTTCTGGTGAAAGTTGAGTTTTTTATAATGCAATAGATTAGATTGTCAATCTGTTGTAAAATATCTTTAATCCGTTCTGGAAGATAGTTTATCTGTTGCAATAGGTTGGTCATCTGTTGCATTACGCCTATGTTATTTCTATGAATAATCTAATAATCTAAGTCTAATCTGTTGCAACAGTGGGAAGACCTGTTTGATAATTTCCACAGATGACCTAAATTTTACAACATATGCCTAAATCTTTTTGATATTTTCCAACAGTTACGCTTGAATATCCATGTGCTCGTCGACAACAAACCAGTAGCAAATACACACACCACCATGAAAATTTTAGCAATTAGGCTTCAATATTCATGTGCCCAACAATACCAAACCAGTAGCAATAACGACAACAATATAGTATCTTCTTGCTCGATTTTGTTTCTTTTCATAAGCCTTAACTTTGTTCAACAAACCCTAGATTACACGATTTGCTTGTGAAGGGTGTCTTTTTTCATACCAATCAAAGTAATCACATCCACCCATTTCTATAAAAAAGAGAACACAATTACAAAATAATTACAAGTCAATAATTAATCAATTAATTAAATAAAAAAAATATTACCTTTGAAATCTTACAAGTAAAAAAACTACGACTCAGATTTTGTTGAGTCCCAGAAGTCTTTAACAGAGCTTCATGACCGCACTTACAATATCAAAAATCCTTATCACAAAAAACAGTGAAAGATGCGCTCGACATTGTCAAGATCAGTTGGAAAAAATAAAAGTAATAATTTGAAGAATTTGGATAGATAAAAGAAGATGACGATGAAGAAGAAAATTTGGAAATTTAGGGTTAATTTTAGGAGGAAGATGAATATATATATAAGACAATGGGGGAAAAAAAATGACCGTTAGGGGCCAAGTGACGTCAAGTCAGCGAAATGTGTCAGGACTGACACTAACACATTTGATGCCTATCTTATTTTATGTGTTTAAAATGAACATGTCTACTTGATGCCTATTTTATTTTAGGTGTTTGAACTGAACACCGTCGATGGGTTGTGCCTTTTTTATTTCAATTCACTTTAACCTTTTTACACGTAGTGGAAATTTTTTATGTCCAACAAAAGTTGAATTTTTATAATGCAACAGATTCTCCATCCATTGTAACAGTTATCCTACCTGTTCTGACATATAGTTTATCTGTTGCAATATGTTAGTCATCTGTTGCATTATCTCGATGTTTTTATCTAAAGTCCATCTGTTACAACAGTGGAAAGACCTGTTTGATAAATTCCAATAGATAACCTACCTGTTGCAACATATGTATAAATCTGTTTGATTATTCCAATAGATGTGTCGTCTGTTGCAACAGATAAAGTCCATCTGTTGCAACATATGTCTAAATCTGTTCTTTTTTTAATAGATGTGTCATCTGTTGCATTATCTTGATGTTTTTATCTAAAGTCTATCTGTTGCAGCAGTTGGAAGAATTGTTTGATAAATTCCAACATATCACCTAACTGTTGCAACATATGTCTAAATCTGTTCAAATTTCACAATAGATGTGTAGCCTGTTGCAACAGATACATTATCTGTTGCAATATTTGAATCTAGTATTCCTTTTCAATTAATAAGTTCAAATCTAAGGAATAAATAAAATTCGTAGACAAAATAAAATAAATCGAAGCCTTCATAAATTAGCTGAAATAAGTCAACGAATAAATGAAATGTAAAAAAATTATTATGGGTACAGATCTCAACAAATACATCAACAACAATTTAAGTATACTGCCAAGGATTGCTTTGACAGGCTCAAACTATAAAGATCTACTCAGTATGGACAAGTTGTTCTTCATCCGGTGCTATGGAATTCGGGTTTGCTCGTCGTGGATCTTCATTGTCACTTGCGTACGGTTTTTGCGTTTTCTGTTCTCCGTATTTCCATAAAAGAGTAGCATATTGTCAATGCTGTTCAGCAGTAGCTTCTTCTACATCCACTTGGATAGCCAAAATAGGTCAATGCTAATCACGGAGATACAACAAAATGGAAAAGGATAACTCATCTCTTCTAGCAAATCAAACAGGTCTTCCTCCCGTTTTAAATTATCCCAAACAGATTATATTTCTATTACAACAATGAATCAACTGTTGGGATAAATTTCTACATGAGGAAGACCCTGTGTGATAATTTCCAATGGATAAACCATCCGTTGCAACATATGAATCATCTGTTGCAGCAGATAGGTCATCTATTGGTACAAATAAAAGCTGTACGAAGAGCTTTTTGATTTTCTAAAATAAACGATACATATGTTGCACCAGATAAAGTATTTGGTGTAACAGGTTAGTCAACTGTTGCAACAGTTGTATATATCTGTTTGATAATTTTCAGCAGATGTGTCATCTGTTGAAACAAATATGTGTCTGTTTGTTTTGTCAGTTGGAAGACATAATATATTCACCTTCTTCAGCTCGTGCTGCTCTCCTTTGAACATTGTATGTTGCTCAGTGCAACACATAGACAGAGGAGTTACAATTTTGCTTTTTTGGATGCCTGATAATGCCCTGGAAATCACTCTCCTTCTCCTCTTAGCCCTAATCTCTAATGAAGCGGATGAAAATAAAATCTTCTTTGATGGAATAAGACCCCTCTTAGATGTCAATTCCTTTACAGAAGTAGTTAATGCATTAATAGCATTAATTACTACATTATGTTTCGCCCTGTAGTCTTGACATTTACATGCAGAACATTCGCTGGGAGAGGCAAAATCTGTATAACCAGTATGATCATACTCATAATGGTTTGCTTTAAATACTATAAGAGGAGCATCAGTAGCACCAACAGCAGCACCACTACCACCACCAATAGCTTCATCAACAACAATAAGCCCACCCTCCAAAATTATTTTTCTTGTAATGGTTGTTGCTCCAAATAATTTTATTTTTATTCTGTCGATGACCTTAGGGTCCGATAAAGTTTGCACAGACTGTAAAGTAAGAAAAAATGACATCTTTAACTCTCGATTGGTCGGAACTAGCGACGGATGCACATTCTAACATAAATCATTACATTTATTAGAATGATGATTAGATCATTCAAATAAAAAAATATTAATTAAAAGAAAAAATTAATTATAATTATACTTACTGCATCCTTCGGGGGGTTGGAGAGATCAAGAAATTTTGCATTTTTATGAGTTGGCCGACAACCATCTCAAGATTCTTGGACAGGAAACTCCTTCCTGGTAGTTCACTTGTTGTCTCAAATAAGAAATGGCTTCAAACACCCAAACCTATAAAATAACGCCAATAAATCAAAACTATTATTGAGCGAAAAAAATGAATGATATCATAATAGAAGAAAGAAACATTTACCATGAAAGCCCATGGAAAGCCATATAAGTTGACTGTCTTTGGCGCTAACGGAGTCAACAAATATTTGACAGTCATTTTGAAGCTTTCATACCCCCATGGATAGCTGTTAAACACCTCAAGATCCTTGGAGAGCTTTATTAAACCGAGGCTTATCTTGTTGTTAACGTCTCTCGCCCAAAGAATATTATGTACAAACCAAACCAAACCAAGCACAATGACTGCTTGTGCTTCTTTGAAAGTCTTTTACCTTTCAACGCTTCTATCAATTTTTTTTTTGAAGCTTGGACCAACAATGAACACCAGGTCATCACGATCACACGACTTGCCTTTGCCTTTTTTGGGTGTGCGGGGTATTTTTTTTGGGTTAGAATAGGTATAACTTGAGAAGGAGGATAATATTTTAGTCCAGTAACTATGACAAACTCCTTCCAACCAAAACAAACTGGCATGCCACAGTAATTTATCCACATCTCATCCATCTTATCTTTGTTTTCATACATAAACCTACACTTGAGAAGTTCATATACCATTTTCATTTGGAAATGAGCATTGTTGTCCTCCGGCAAATCAAGATATTTCCCAAAGCAGCTGTCCCTGAAATAAGCATCCAATTTTTGTTCTCGAAGTATTTTTCTGAAGGCGTCGAAAGATTTTCCCATGGTTGACATAACCACGAAATCACCCGTTAAATCTGCGGCACCATCGCACTGCATTCTCATAGGATAACGATCAATACTGAAGGATTTGACCAGCTCTTCGGTGGAAGGGCTATTAGCATCTGCATCATCTCTTTTGAAATATTCCTCCTCCCCGTGTTCATCATATTCTGCTCCCGATTGAGATAAAACTTGTAAAGCAAGCTCATAGAGTGGTAGATGTAGCCTAGCTGCTTCACTTGTTTCTTTACTTGGACTTGATTCGGTTTATGTTCTTTTGGGAATCACATTATCTAAAATTAATAGAAACATAAAATAATATATTATTGTTGATTAATGCATCGTTAAAAAGGGATAACAGTAAATCAAACAAGTAAAACAGTAAAATAACAGTTGCAACAGATCACTGATCTGTTGCACCAGGTAGTATATCTGTTGCAGCATATAACCAAACTGTTGCAGCGGATGAGTAATCTGTTGCAATAATACAAAACATACCACTCATCTTTTAAGACAGATGAATGGTTTGTTCAATAGATCACACAACTGTTGTGACATCATCTGTTGCAATATATGAGTGATCTGTTGGAGCAGTTAAATAATTCGTAGCAACGACTGAGTAATCTGTTGCGACAATACAAAACATATCACTCATCCGTTGAGAGAGATGAATGGTCTGTGCAACAGGTCACACATCTGTTGCAACACATGAGTGATCTGTTGGAACAGTTATCAACGATCAATATTATTCAGATTTCTTCCAACATAGGATCGTCTATCGCGGTAGATGAATGATCAGTTGGAAAAATCAAGTCTTGGACTTTTCCTGTAGGAAGAGTTGGTAGGATTTTATCCAACAGGAGGTTCATCTATTGCATCAGATCATTAATCTGATGGTTCTTCCATTGCAACAGATGGTTAATTAGTTGCATCAGATTTTTTATCCGAAGCTTAATCTGTTGCAACATATGGTAAAGCTGTTGCATCAGATTATTAATCTGTTGCATCAGAATTGTAATCTGATGGTTCCTCTGGTGCATCAGATGGTTGATCTGTTGCATCATATGATGAATCTGTTGCATCAAATGGTTAATATGTTGTACCATATGGGTAATCTATCGGAGGAAACAGTAGCACGATTTTGTTAAACAAAAAACAACAATTTCACCATTTTTACCAGGAACAAGAACCGAACAAATCAAACCAAATTGTCCTTTTGTTTTTATAAACACAAACAATAAAAATCAAACTTCAAAAAAATGCAACAAACAACAAAATATCATAATTCACTTCGAAAAGAGAAGAGAAGAGAAGAAATACCAGAAATTAAGGTTTTATTCAGACCGCATTTCAAATTAGTGCAACAAATATTGAAATTGTTAACCAATACTATAAGAGAAGTTGGCTCAAGTTCCTCGTTTTCTTCAAAACTAAAAATGCCATAAATTTTTACTTGTGAAAGAAGAAAAGGACCGATGAAGAATTCGAAGTTGTTGTGGCCGGAGAGCAAGGTTGTCACGTCGATTGAAGTCGAAAAGGAACTGAAATCCCAACTATTTATAGTCGGATGTTGAAGTCGCCGAGGATTGAAATAAAAAATTTGCAGAACAGTTGGTTGGGAGAGAGTTGAGAGAAGCTATCGAGAGAGGGATGAGAGACAGGTTGATTGAATTGAAGAGGGGAACTCGAAGCCCAACTATTTGTCGTCGGGGGTTGGAGGGAGAAATTTTGCAGAACTGTTGGTTGAGAGAGAGTTGAGAGAAGCTGTTGAGAGAGAGGAGAGAGTGATTGATTTGGATTGAAGAGGGTGTGGGTTGGGTTGATTTGTATTTTTGAAAAGATTAGAAAGTTTTGAAAATATTAATCAAGTCCACAATTAACTTGATCAAGTTTCCTAATAATGTTTGACCCTATCTGTTGGTCAATGTCACCGGTCAATGTCACCAATCCTTCATTCAAGACTTAAAAGACACATATTCTTCAATTATCTCTGGAAACTTCAATATTATTGAGTTTTTTAAAATTTGTTTGATATTATCACCAGTTCATTTTTTTTTCCACTTCATTTCTCGTTCACAAAGTGTTCAAGAAAAGTTCGCTATTTAATTTATAAAGTTAGCAATTTTAAGCTACTGTTTATGTACGAAAGTATGTCGAATTGTTATTTGTTTATTTATTTATTTTTATTTTTTATTTTTTTTACATGAATTTGGTTCTACTCGATAAAGATTGTAACTAAATCAAATTTATAATATTTTTAATTGTGTGGATACTTACTATGTCGTATGAGCAAAGCAATGACATGTTGAATTCCTGAGATTGAATTTATTTTGTAAATTGAGGTAAATAATGTACACAAAAGTAACCTATTTGCTTTGATTTATAAGGCCCTTTTAATCCATTTCGAGAGATATCGCTAGGTTAGAACATACAATGATTTGTGGAGATCTATTGAGTGTTTTAAATTAGTGTTGATGAGTTCATTATGTAAAAATATTTTAATTTAGTAAATTTGTCTGTCCGAAGAAAATAAATTTTTAATCTTGAATAATTTCTTTTTGCCCTGCCCAAAGGGAGCCTACTTGTTGATGTTGTAGATTCATTGTTGTGATAAGATTATTATTCTGATGTCTTGCCATTTTGATAAATTCATTCATGTTAGTGTTGTAAAGAATCGTTATTCTACTTGAAGATCATTGTTATTTTACCGTGTCAATTCTTGATCCCCCCACACAAAATAACACATAAAAATCTCACAGCCGTCTCATTCGAATGAACCCTCTCACACCTTTATCTTTACTACTTTCTTTGATTGTTATTTTATCTTCACCAAAAGACCACCAACCCTCAAATCACTGCAACCAACCTTTACTGTTATGAATTATTTAGAAGTTGAAATATGTGTATCTAAGTTTGTTTTGACATTAGGAGGTTCATATGATTCAGAATAAAGTTATTATTATTATTGTTGGTATGAGTAGGATTTTCAACCACAAATTTGACCATTTTCACTTGTAAAAAGGATTTGTTTGTTGGAAAACTTATTTTATTAGTATGTAAGGGCAATTCTAACTCAATTTAATAATCGTAAAAACCTATTTGACACTAATTATTTATGGAAGGGCGAATTTGCATGCATCATTGCATAAAATTTAAATGAAAATCTAATCCTTTTTTCTTTGTAAACTTTAAAAGATTATATCTATCCACATAGATGACACCTTCTATCCAGAATTTAAAGGAAAATGTGCTATGATGCATGCAGTATATGGGCTAGTCACAGGTCCTAAAAGCTTTTTCTCTTTTTTCTATTGCTTTCTATTTGGGTTGAGGAAGAATCAAAGAAAACATTGGGCTTTATTGGGCCTTAAGGTTTTCGAACTTGATTGATTTGGTCCAGATGCAACACAGCCCATAAGAGCTTTTGATAAAAGAAAAGTAAAATTTACATAAATCCTAACAAGTTTACCTCTAATTACTCCTTATTCTAATCTTTGGTAAATTATAAATAATTTTATATTTTATAATTTTTGAATACATAATTAGAATTCGGATACATAATTTTAAAGTTGAGATACATAATTTTGAACTTAAGAATGTAACAGTTAATTACTTCAATTTTGTTCGGATACATAATTTTAAAGTTGAGATACATAATTTTGAACTTAAGAATGTAACAGTTAATTACTTCATTTTTGTTCGGATACATAATTAGCATCTGAATATATAATTTTGAAGTTGAGATAAAATATTTTGATTATTGAGATACATTCATTTTTGAAACTATTTGATTGAGATATGTAATATATTAAATAGACCAAAGGGAGATGCATAATTAAAATTATGTATTAAAATTTTTATGGGTCTGTGGATGTATCCGGTCTTTTTTTTTTAATTCTTTTTAGGTAATTAATAAAAATAAGTTGTGGTGTTATACAGTTTTTCTAAAGAAAAGGGCTTTCCCCCACCATTGAATCAGAGGGCGTAAACTCTTGGTTGGTTTGATTGAATCATCAGCCTTCGACGAAAAATGTACAGAAACTTAAATAATTTCACTATTGGGAGCATATGACAAAATCCAATATGTATAATAGGATAAAATTCACTCAATTTTTCAGCATTATCTTGGTTGTGTTTTGTAAAACAGCCAGGAGTACATATTTAATAATAGGTCAAATACATAGACAGGTTTGTCAACTTGACACGATTTTTTACTTTGGCATCTCAATTAAACGTTGTACATTTTTGACACCTCAACTAGTATTCAAGTGTGTCATTTTGGCACTTTTTATAGAATCAACAAAAATATACCATTGCATGTAATACATTCACTGATGATGTGTAAAGTGACGAATAATATGATGATGACATTTGTCATTTTTCTCCCCCCCCCCCCCCACAAATTCAATTTCTTCGCACTGTTACTATAATTTTAAGGTATTCTTTTGTTAATTTCCTTCAATCTTCAAATCCTCTATTTTTTTCTTGCATGTTCTTTTGATTTGGTTGAATGAATTGTGATATTTTATATTTTTGCATTCTAGCTTCCTCGTCTTTTTCAAATTATTCTTCAGTTCTTACCTACCCCACACCAGGTCATCTGCCCCCTTCCCCCCGCACCACAATCATCTCTTTCTCCGTTGTGCACCACTACCACCAAATTGTTTCTCTAACCTTCCTCTCCAAATTCCCAACACGATTTGGTGGAAAAAGGTACTGGAAATACAGAAAAATTAAAAGTCCCATAAAAAATCAATCTCATCTCAATCAATTTTGGTTCTAAGTTTTCTGTACCAACTGATTTGGCCAGAGAAGGTGTTCCGGTGAATATGAAGTAGGTTGGACAACTGATTTCAATTGGAAATGATATGGAGAAGATGAATTTTACAAAAGCCCCATCAAATTATCCCAAGAAATCAACGAATTTGAATTCTAGGTTCCAGCTGGGGTTGTTACCGTTCTAGACACTGATGATGAAGATTCGAAAATTTTTAAACATATGAAAGCTAATGATGATGATTTCAGTTCAAAATTGGGGGAAGTTTCAGGTGAATCTTCTAATCCTCATACTAATATTGATCAAAATAAGAATGTGATGCCTAAGGAGCTTAAGAAAGGTAAAAATGTTCAAAAAATAGGGCTAAGAGTTCTGCTCAAGATGAAAATTATTGCTGATTTGCCAATGGAGATTTTCAATAATTTTGAAAAATTTTAAAGATGAAAAAATTATGAAAATACCCCTCAAACGCACTCAAAATGCGTGTAGCACACATCCGCTGATCGTTGAAGTTTGTTTTGAAGAAAGAAAATCCCACGTCAAAAATTTACTTTAGTTGGGAGTTATAAATAAATTCCACCTCCTTCTTTGTTTAATACACACAAAAATATTCTTTTCTTTGTTTACTATTAAAGAGGTTTAGAGATAATTCTCTTGGAGATCTCTTTGAGAATAGTATTTTAGGAAGTGAGGGTGTGTGAGAAAAATATTGTGTATTGTATGGTGTAATAATTTTCATATAATGAATATTTTTCTGGGAGACCCGTGGTTTTTCTCCAATCGAGGAGTTTTCCACGTTAAATCTTTGTGTTGTTATTCTCTTTAATTTCTCTATTATTTTCTGCTTGAAAGCGGTCCGAAAGGGGCGGGAAAAATAGTCGATTTTTCCCAACAAGTGGTATCAGAGCCTTCGGTGTAGAATAATTCTTGTGAAATTTTAGTATGCTCTGTGGTTGCAGCTTTGTCTGATCTTCCACATCAGATTTTTTTTGTGAATTAGAATTATTGTTCTTAAGCAGAAGTTTCGTCCCGGTGGAGTAGCAAGTGGAGTCTGATTCCGGTAGAGTTACTGTGGGGTACTTGTATATTTGGTAATAGTGGGAATAAGTACAATCTAAAGAGGTTCTGGCTAAGGAAAGACTTGATACTTAAGTGTATCCCTTGTGATCCACCTCTCTTTCCTGAGAACTAATTTAGTGGGTACTTTACATTACTATTGTTTATTTATTAGTACTGATAAACAAGATGGAGACAAAATTTGAGATTGAAAAATTTGATGGAAGAATTAATTTTGGCTTGTGGCAAGTGCAAGTCAAGGATGTGTTAATCCAATCTGGATTACACAAGGCATTGAAAGATAAACGAACTAGCGGAAAAGGTGATAAGGATTCAGAAAAATCTGAAAGCAGTAAAGACTCAGAAAAATTCAGAATTAGTGATGAAGAATGAGAAGATCTAGACATGAAAACGGCAAGTCAAATTCGCTTGTGTTTAGCTAAAAATATTCTTGCTAATGTGATTGGATTGTCTACAACAAAGAAGTTGTGGGAGAAACTTGAAGAATTGTACCAAACCAAAAGTATTTCAAATAGGTTATATTTGAAGGAGCAATTTCATAAATTGCAAATGGCTGAATGTACAACTATTTATAATCATCTGAGTGTCTTGAATGGGATTGTTTCTGAATTGGAATCTATTGGAGTGAAAATTGATGATGAAGACAAGACACTTCGGCTCATCTGGTCTCTTCCATCTTCCTACAAGCACATGCAAACCATTTTAATGTATGGGAAGGAAACTGTGATTTTCTCAGAAGTGACAAACAAATTGATTTCTAAGGAAAAAAGATTGAAGAATGGAGATGAAAAATCTCTAGAAGATTCAGCTCTTGTTGTTAAAGGAAAATGGAAGCAAAGCTCCAAGAAGAAGGTCATCTGCTGGAATTGTAAACAATCGGGACATGTTAAAATTAATTGTCCAAATAATGAGGCTAGTTCGGCTGGAACCTCCAAAGAAAATGCTTCCAATGTTGTCTCCCTAGAACAGTGGGATGCTATTTCTTTTTAAGAAAGATGAAAATCCTCATGGCATGAATGTTACCTTTAGAATTGCCATGGAAGAGGATGTTTAATTGGTAGCTGGTCCATAAGTTTGCACATGAGCATTGGTTGATAGGTGATGCAAGGTGTGTGGTGGAAAGAATGTCGATGGCTAATGAACTCTCAAGAAATCAACAAGAGAGTTGCACCATAAGTTATTAGCAGTTTTTTCGACATGTGCCGAAAATGAAATTCTTGAAATTAGGAAGTGATTTCAAGTGAAAATTCTTGAATTGATTTTTCAATCTGAGTGGATGTACTCTTTATGGTAGGGGTATGATAATTCTTGAATTTAGAATTATGATTGTCAGTAGCAGACAGTGTGGAAGTTGCAGTTACATATGATTGGCCGAGTTTAGAGTCAGGTGGAGAACTGATTTTGTTATGTGTAGCTGGACAACTATAAAGGGCCAACGGATTGCATTTTCTTCTCTTCAAAAGGTGAAAATTTGTTGAAGTTTGTTTTGAAGAAAGAAAATCCCACATCGAAAATTTACTTTGGTTGGGAGTTATAAATAAACTCCACCTCCTTCATTGTTTAATACACACAAAAATATTCTTTTCCTTGTTTACTATTAAAGAGGTTTAGAGATAATTCTCTTGAAGATCTCTTTGAGAATAGTATTTTAGGAAGTGAGGGTGTGTGAGAAAAATATTGTGTATTGTATGGTGTAATAATTTCCATATAGTGAATATTTTTCTGGGAGGCCCATGGTTTTTCTCCAATTGAGGAGTTTTCCACGTTAAATCTTTGTGTTGTTATTCTCTTTAATTTCTCTGTTATTTTCTGCTTGAAAGTGGTCCGAAAGGGGCGGGAAAAATAGTCGATTTTTTCCAACACTGATGACTCAGCAAAAAGTGCCAAAATGACACACTTGAATTTTAGTTGAGGTGCCAAAAATGAACTTCGTCTAATTGAGGTGCTAAAATGAAAGATCGTGTCAAGTTGAGGGGCCTGTCGATGTATCTGGCCTTAATAATACATAGACAGAGTCAAATTCAAAATTTGAAATTAACAAATACATAAGTTGGGCAAGCTACTAAATTCATGTGAACCTAAGTACAGAATTTGATGGAAAACCATTGAGTGATCTAAACTTGAGGAACATAATAGAAATCTCCATCTGAGAAATAATAGTTGTTGAGAAAATGGCCAACAACCCATTTTCCTGAGCCATGTCCCAAGAAAAATGGGCTCATGCACTCAGTTGTTTCTATTTCACATGCAACAAAACAATCTGGTCCTCCATGTTTCATACATTTAATTTGTCTACACTATTTATGACCAATATACATAGAATCTTATTAACTCAAAATTTTCTAACACAAATTTGAACTTTCGTTATTTTGTTATTATGTGTGTATATGTCACATGCATTTCATTTTCATAGAAGAAAACTCGGGCATAGTGTCACGGAGAAGAGGGCGCAGCAGAGGATAAGGACTAGGATGAAGAACTACAGTAGTGAAACATGCCCACATGCCTTTGCACATGGTATTTAACTACTTGCAGAACCAAAAAAATTAAAATCAAAATAAATATATATGAAAAATAAAGAAGAAAAGGATAAACGAAATTTAATTGAAGTGTTAGAATTAGAATATATGGCCAGGTTAGAGACATCACGTGACAATAAGAACTAGAAGTTTTTTTTTTGGAAATTTGAACAAGAACTTGATTAGGAAACAAGTGGACATATTCACAAAGAAATTAAGTCATCTCATAATCATCGAGTAATCTAAAATCTTCATCGTTAATGGTCTTGTAATTGACTAACAAAATTCACGTTCGTCATCAAATTTGGCGGTATCACCATCTACATCGAGTCATGTGGTCTAAAACAAAACATTAGATTATGTGTGACTACACATCATTTTATTAAGAGTATTTTTTTTATTTTTTTTAAAAGTTAAGTGAAGCGATGACTTTCTTTAATGAACTAAAAAGAAAGTATGCACAAAAGATAGATTATATTCTTTTCCGTGTTGTCTCGTAAGTTTGCGCTCTATACAATGCAAAATAAAATACAATAACACTATTAAATCACATATACATAAAGTTAAATCCTTCAATTATTTGGAGTTGGGACTTCTTGAAAAATTGAATTTTTAAAAAGAAGTAAACTGATTGTTTCCATATATAAGGGCATATAGTTAGTTGTATACAATGTATGTATGTTATATGTATATATCTGCTAAAAGCCAAAAGAGTCCTATCCAAAAATTGAAGCAATCGATGTGCATTTTGCTTTTTGTAAATACATGTGCATTGTACTTGGATCATATTGAGATCTCCTCCCAATTGGATGAATCTCATTTATAATTAGTTAGTTAACCTGAGTAGTAAAGTAAGAAATTAAAATTTGGAATTTTCAATGAAAATCTGTTTTTTAAGTTATATAATTAGTTCTCCCTATAATAATCATTTTTATTACACATAATATTTCATTATAACTATAATATTTATTTTTGAAATCAATCTTTCATGCTACATAAATCTAATTGAATGAGAAGCAGTAATGAAGCCTTTTTACCTTTTCGGACTTCCTTTTTTGTGCTTTTGTAAAGTTGGTTCTTGGTGGGAGAAAGTTTAAATTGTAGCTATTAAATAAGTTTTTCTTCTATTGTTTACTTTTTCACCTGTGAAAGCTATGAATATGGATGCAAAAATTTAATTTTCCACTTCACATAAATGTTGAGAATAGGTCTATACCACAACCACAAAGTCTGGTTGGACGATATGATCTTTTCGCCAACTTAAATATTTGAGGTTTGAGCTTTGAGAATATGAAAAACACTGATATAAGCAATTTTCTTATTTATGGTGCCTTACACGATGCGAATTCAAATTGACCGGGATCGTAAGTCAAGTAGGTCTCTATGTCTACCAATTAATTTTACAAGATTTTACCAAATGGCCCAAGTAGTAGCTAGTTTCCTACTGACAATAGCAGAGGGTCGGTGAACATACAAATATTATATACTGCTACGTATTTATTTTAGTATAAATAACATAAATACCAACCCTTTTGGAAGTAATTACACTCTCTTTATTTTTTTAATTACTTTACTCTCTCTCCCTATTAATTAAACCTGTCAAACGGGCCGGGCTGGGCCGGCCCGAACCGGCCCGAACCGGCCCTACATATCAAACCGGACCGGTTTGACCCGGCCCGGTAAGCCCTAGGGCTTTAGGGTTCCGGGTTCCGATCCGTTTTTTTTTAAACTGGGCCCGGTTAACCCGGCCCGGACCAACCCGGTCCAGGCCCGCCGGTTAACCGGCCCGGAATTATAAAAAAAAAAAAAAAAAATTATTGGGCCAAACTAGCCGTTGGCCCAACGGCTATATTACCGTTTTTGGGTCCAAACGGCTAGTTTGGGCCCATTAACTTAAAAAAAAATAAAAAAAATATATTTTTTAATCCCCAAAATAAATCTATAAATACCCTACAACTTCAAATCATTTCTCACACAATTTTTCACTCTCTCAAATCTCATTCTCTCTCAAATCTCAATTCTCAATTCTCAAATATTCAATATATTTAATTTCTTAAAGTGTTCAATTTAAATTTTTAATTTTTCGTTTACAAAGTACGAGCGGAAGTTTCTAAAGTCGCAATCTTCGGATACTTCCAAAATTTGGTATTGTCGTTCCATCTCTTACGTTTAATTTTTATTTATTGTATTAATTGTTTAATATTTAATTTTATTATATTTGTGTATTTTGAATATTTTTAGTTTAATTTAATTTATATTATGGATAAATTAAAAAACCTCGCTACTAAAGGTGTTAGAAATTTTTGTCCCGGAAGCGGTAGTGGTAGTAAAAAGCGAATTACTAGCGGTAGAGGTAGTTCAAGTAATAGATATACCCGTGTGACTTCGCCTCCGGTACCGCTTGGTACACCTTTTGAGGAAGAAATAGGTGTAGGTGCTCACGATATGGATTATGTAGAATTTCAGGAAAATTACGGTATAGAAGAAGAAAATGAAGTAGATGCAGTTAATGTAGACGAAGATGATGAAAATATTGCTGAAACACCCGCAGTAGGACATGCTAACGTTAGATCTGAATCAGTTAATCTCCCTTCCCGTCCTCCCAGTGCCCCAAAACCCCGTAAAAGAACTAGTATTGCATGACAATTTTTTGAACGTATATCAGATATTGAGGTGCAGTGCAATATTTGTCAACAAAAATATAAGCATAGAAGTGGCGGTAAGCAAGGGGGTACGGGTACGTTAATGA
Source organism: Capsicum pubescens (assembly GCA_030864215.1). Lineage (NCBI taxonomy): Eukaryota > Viridiplantae > Streptophyta > Magnoliopsida > Solanales > Solanaceae > Capsicum > Capsicum pubescens. The sequence goes on along the minus strand of CM061543.1, from coordinate 18,129,594 downwards.
GACATATAGCTGAAGATCACACTAGAGAGTTGAATATTGCAAAAGGTGGTGGGGATGTTGGTGGGTCAACGCAAACTAGAATGGACCCAACAACCGGTCAAGTAGCGAAAAAGTATAATAAATTGAGGGACAGAGAAGAAATAGCTAAAATGGTAGCTGTGAGTTGTTTGCCTTTTAGTTTTCCTTCTTCTGATGCCTTTATTCGTTATATACAAGCAATTTATAATCCTATGTTTAATGGTATTCCTAGAACTACTTGTCGGTCTGATATTTTTAGACTTCATTCACAATATTGTTTTTATTTATCAACATTCTTAAAAAATATTCAATGTAGATTGTCCCTAACTTCCGATCTTGGTCGTGCTGTAAATAAAAATGATTATTTAACCGTTACTTGTCATTGGATGGATAGTAATTTCATAATGCAAAAGCGTATTCTTGCTTTTTTATATGATGAAAATCGGAAACATACTGGACAATTTATTGCTGATTCTATTATTAAAATTGCCGGATATTATGGTATAGAAAATAAAATTTTATGTATTGCTTTTGATAATGCTTCTAACAACAAGACTGCTATAACAAAAATAAAATCTACGCTATCTCCGCCCTTTCCTGAAATTTTTCATGTTAAGTGTGCATGTCATATATATAATTTAATTGTAAAAAATGGTCTTGACTTTTTTGAGGTTTATATTGAAAAAATTCGTCTTGCTGTTGGTTTTATTCAAGGAAATAATCGTAGATCTAGAATTAAAGAATTTAAAGTTAAATGTCAAGAAAATGGACTTGCACCGATTTTGATGCCTGAGGAAATTGATATTAGATGGAATTCTACGTATGAATTTTTAAAAACTTGTTATAAATATAGAATTCCTATTACACTAGCTTTTAACCAACATTGTGGTTCATTTGCTGATTCTGCTGATTGCATGCTACATAATTCTGATTGGGTTATAATTAATGATCTTGTTAAGTTCTTAGAAAAATTTTATGTAGCTGCGGTTGAATTTTCCGGTGCATACTATCCTACTGTTTGTAATATTTTGACATATATAGCCGATATTTCTGGTTTGCTCCGACAATATAAAGATAAAGAAGGTTATAAAGAAGCTGTTGGCGCTATGTTTACGAAATTTAAAAAATATTTCTTCCCGATTCCCCCTATTTACTTGGTTGCTGCTATGTTAAATCCGTGCATGAAATATAATCATATGTGTCACTTTAGTACTCTTATTTATACTAACTTAGAAATAAATACTAACCATGATTCTGAACAAGTACAACCTGATTTGTGGACGGCTACGGCTGATGCAAAAGATTATATAGAAAAATTATATAATCACTATGCTGATTTATTTGATTCAGCCGTACCTACAAATATCACTCCAACTGTCGCTCCTCATCCTCCCGAGGAGCCATCAGCTTCTAAAAGGCCGGCACATAGTGATTTTCCTGATTCGTTTTATGATTTAACTTGTTGGAACAGTGTGGATGAGAGAGCTTACACATCAACTTATCGGGAAGAGCTGAAATATTATCTGCGGACGCCACCAGAGGATCGCAGACGACGGATCAACACGCTGGATTGGTGGAGGAATAATGAATCACAATATCCTGTACTTTCAAGATTAGCCAGAGATATCTTGAATGTTCCTATGTCAACCGTTGCATCAGAGAGCGCCTTCAGTCAGGGACGACAGCAGCTTGGAGACAACCGACACTCATTGGGAAGCAACGCAATGAATGTTTTAGTTTGTCTCAGAGATTGGATTAGAGCAGAAAGAAGAAACCAAGGAATGGAACCAGAGCCCAACGACGACCTCAAACTTGAAGAAATTATGACTTCACGGGAGAACTCAGCAGAATCAAGTCCAATGCATGGTTTTTCCCCCGTTGACTTCGACTACCCTATGCAAGTTCCAATTAATATTAACATGAATGAGTTGGAAAAAATGATGCATAATTTATAGATTTTTCATTCATGTAAATTATAAATTTTGGATCATTTTGCAATCAATAAAATTCCACAAATTCATTCACTCCTTAGTCGTTGTTTTTTATTTTTTTTTATTTAACGATTTATAATTTTAATATCTTCTATACAAGTGTATATTTAATGTATACATGTGTATATGTTTATATATCTTATATAGAAGTGTATATTTAATGTATACATGTGTATATATCTTCTATAGAAGTGTATATTTAATGTATACATTGTGTATATAGCATATATAGTGTATATTTGACCGGTTTTTAACCGGGTTTGACCGGGTTTGACCGGGTTTTAGTGGGTTTGACCGGGTTTGACCGGGTTTTAGTGGATTTAAAGTATTACATATACATAGAATAGAGTGTATATATGTGAATAGATCTTCTAAAGATGTGTATATTTAACGTATACATGTGTATATATTTTATAAATTAGTATATAACTATACAAATATATATTGTAATGTATATATATTGTAGTATATCTCATTTAAAGTATTACATATACATAGAATAGAGTGTATGAATGTTAATAGATCTTCTATAGACGTGTATATTTAACGTATATATGTGTATATATTTTATAAATTAGAATATAACTATACAAATATATATTGTAATGTATATATATTGTAGTATATCTCATTTAAAGTATTACCTATACATAGAATAGAGTGTATATATGTGAATAGATCTTCTATAGACATGTATATTTAACGTATACATGTGTATATGTTTTATAAATTAGTATATAACTATACAAATATATATTGTAATGTATATATATTGTAGTATATCTCATTTAAAGTATTACATATACATAGAATAGAGTGTATGAATGTTAATAGATCTTCTATAGACGTGTATATTTAACGTATAGTCGTTGTTTTTTATTTTTTTTTATTTAACGATTTATAATTTTAATATCTTCTATACAAGTGTATATTTAATGTATACACGTGTATATATCTTCTATAAAAGTGTATATTTAATGTATATATTATGTATATAGCGTATATAGTGTATATTTGACCGGTTTTTAACCGGGTTTGACCGGGTTTGACCGGGTTTGACCGGGTTTGACCGGGTTTTAGTGGGTTTGACCGGATTGGGTTAAGTGGGCCGGTTTCGGGTGGGTTTTAATATTTTTACTGTGCAGCCCGGCCCGGCCCGGACCGGTTAAGGCCAACCCCGGCCCGTAACCGGCCCGGAACCCGGTAAGAATGAGAGGGCCGGTTCCGGGTTGAACCGGCCCGGCCCGTTAGACAGTCTTACTATTAATATACATAACATAACCGACATATACATAGCATTCTGTGTATATGTTGTGATTTTTGTAATATGTTTAGGGAGTTGAGATTTTTTATAATATTGGAAACATAAGTTGTGTATTTATGTAATTTTTTAGTTTATTTGAAGTTATACAACAAACATGTTCAAATGGGCTAAAGGAAGGCACAAAATCTATATATAGAAAATAGTTTATTACTTCCCTTTATTTTAAATTTCCATCCACACCCCATTATTACACATTTGGCACTTAGTGGCTACTCAAGAGGTCTATATAACAAGAAGGCACATCAATATTTGTTTCCCAATCCTAAGTCTTTCAAATTCAAAAAGAATCAACCCCACACCCCACCCCACCACAAGTCAACAACTAACTAGTTTCTTTGAAAACAAAAAAAGAGATGGTATCTAGAGTGGAAGAAGCAATGAAACTAAGGCAACAAGAGGTAAAAAATTATCAAATGCAAAAGCAGTTGCTGCAATGCAACAAAGGAAAAGCAAAAAAGTTCAAGAGGAGCAGTTCCAATGTTGAAGAAGATGGTGCTTCTTCTGCTATTCTCTTGCTTGCTTGTATTGCTTGTGCCACCTCCCATCACCTATAGAATAATTAATATACTATAGATTATCACGTTGTTAACCACATATTAACTATATCCTAAGCAGTTATGTTTCATTTTATATGACATACGTGTCAATGTATGTTCCTTTTAGTCATATAATATATAGAATAGTACCCTTTTCTGGATAAGTTGTTGCTAGCACTTTCAAGACAAAGGAGAATTCATGATTTGAATATTATAAGTTCGAATTCAGGATTCTATTGCAGCTGATTTGGTTTATTGGAATCGAAACTTATTAGTTTGACCCAAAAGCCAGTGTTTTTGGGTGAAACTTTTGTGTCTTTAACTTGTAGAAACGAGTAATTAACTTTTGTGTCATGACAAGTTTTATTTTGGGCTTGTGTCTTTATTCCCCTATCTTAATCAAAACTTCAATGTAATAACGTGAAACAGATATAAATTTAAACTTAGGAAGAATTTAAATTATATGTACCGACGATTATTACTTATAAATCTTGTGATTAAACATTGGTTGCCAATCTTTATCTGGCCAAAAATCACCTTCGTGAGTCACTGAGTAGTAATCCAGTCTGCTTTTGAGAAGCTAAAATAATAGTACTTAGTTTTTCTTCATAAGCACTTTTGGAACTTGGCAAACACGAAATACAATATTTTTTAAAGTAACCTTATTCTGAAATGCTAGAGTTTAGGGGATCCTCAGTATTGGCTACCCTTTCACTTTTCCACATACTGATACATGTGTTGAATGCTCATACGGGAAATTAAAAATGATAGATAGGCAAACTTCAAAAAATTCAAGAGTTCTTAAAACTTTAATTCTTGATTCATGGGAAATATTTAGCAAAAGAAAGAATCTCAGGATCATTTTCAAACATAGGCATGTCCTCTGCCTACAAATTAACTGATGCTTCAATGCCATTTCCATCCTTTGTTCCCATCAATATCACCAAATTCTTGAATGATCTAATTGGACTACAAACCCATTCAGGCTTCCCCCATGCAAAATCCACTTCATACACTGGAAACCTACACCAACTTGTGAAATTGCACACTTCTATATCACCCTTTGTAAAAGCTTTCGCCGTTGTTTCTACTAAATGGTCATCCAATCTCGATTTATGTTGCTCAGACTCTTTATAGTTACTGTCACGTGTGTCTCCGTTCTTCGAAATGCTATGCGTTTTTGGAGAATCTGACACGGGTGCAACAATATTCATGTTTTTCACGTACTCTGCATTGATAATCTTAATTGATTTGTTCAGTTTTTGCGCGAGTATTGTTATGTCACTGCTCATGTCTCCTGCATTTTGTTCCGTTTGTACCACTGCAGGGGCTATTGCAACTGTCCAGTAATTTCCAAAAGTGTGATTAGGCACTGGTGGTTCCATCCTTGGCCTTATGTTCACTGCATGAACCGATACACAAATTTTCGCGTGTTTTGGCTTTGATCTATAAAGCGCGAGGATGCGCCTCCATATGAGAGCTGAAATGGCTTCAACTCGAGTTGGAAGCTTGACATTTTCGTCTGATGAACCAATGATCGCGTTTGATGCTTGTTTTTTCAGGGCTAGTATAGATGATGAATCGAAAATAAATCTTTTTGTGACGATTGTTTTGTTAGTTATTCCAGTGTCATGAGGATAACGAGGCGCTTCTCTAGGAGGGAAATCTTTTGCTGAATCAAGAATTGGAGGAGGGACAATGGTAGCATTTTCACAAGTGGTATTCAAAGATTTGGAAGCCCATGAATTCAAGAAAGCACCTACTGAAGTGCCATCAGCAATTTTGTGAGAAATGCACACACCTATAGCCAAACCACCACACCTGAAGAAAAGATTCAGGGACAGAGAGATCAGTAAAGGATTAAAAAAGGAAATCATGTTGGTGGACTAATATACTATGAACTAGATCTTAAGTTTGTTATAGAGAACAGATTTTTAATTATTTAACTGTTAAGAGTTGTGACCCGAATTTTGTTGGTCCGATCCTAAAAGTTTCGCGGTGCAACCCATGTTTGTGATTTTTAATGGGGTTTGTGGTGGTAGCGTAGGGATCGGGTGGTATGGACCTTTATATTTTTTTTGTACGCACGCACTATGTAAGTGTGATTTAGTGGGTTATTTTCGTCATTCAGAAAATTCAGCCTTCTGCACATTGTACTTTCTCACCATTATAGTGAAACCTCCTCTGCCTCTGCCTGTGGTTTTTCCCGCAAGAATTTCCACGTAAATCTATGTGTTGTTCTTGTTTTCTTTTACTTGTGGTTTGCTTATTCTGTCCGAATCATAACATTAACTATATTATGTCTCAACACGCTCCATCACGTGTCCAATGAAAGAATATGTATATTTTTTCTGATGGTAGTGAGTTTGAACTACCACTAAGGATTCCATCATTAATAGATGTCTTGTATTTGAGTCTGTAGAATGAAAAATCTTGGCAGGGAATGCTTCTCTCTTTAATGAACCTTATGCAATGCGGATTTAGATTAGTTGGGACTCTAAACGAGTATAGAATTCCGGATGAAAAAGACAAATAAGAAAATTTGAACCAATGATCTTCAACCTGTTATAGTACCGTATGTGACAATGTCATTGAAAAGTTGACTACACTTTATTAAATTACGTCTCAAAATTCAAAAATACACTCCTAAACTTGATCTATGGGGATTTTGATCAAACCCCTCTGTGTTTTTAACTTTGTTCAAAAAAATCCGTCATCGCTAGCTCGTAGATTGTTGGGCGTGTGTAACAAAGTCTCATATTGGTAGCTGAAAAGAAAAGTACCTTAACTATAAAGTCTAAGATACTCTTAATAGTGTGACACTTTTTAAGCAAAAACGTGTGGGCTTGGCTGAAAACAGACGACATGACACCATATTTAAGTGTTTATTTAAAGAGGAAAAAGAAACCAGACCTGAATAAATTGGCTTGAGCAGCAACAAGCACTTCCCTTTCATCTGTTTTTCCCTCGAGCTTACCCCAATTGCCAATGGGTTCAAAAGGCAACAACTGATTCAACAACTTCACATCTGAAGTTCCAATGATTTGGGAAATATCAAAATTAACTCTAGCTTCAATGAACTCAGCCCCTTCATCATTGCACTCAACAACAGAATAGTCATCTCTGAATGTACCAGCCAAGGGATAGTACTCACTTAGGCACTCAGCTAATGATTTCTTCAACATGTATAACTTTTTATGTGTTAATACTTGTATTATTAAGGTAGAAAAGTAGCACAGGGATGTAAATGGGAGGAGAATTTTGGTCAAAAGAAGAGAGAATGTAGTTTTTAAGGTGATTAGGTGTTGGAAACAACGGTTTAATTGTCTCCCTAGACACAACTTCAACACTTGTAGGACTTGTCATAGCCATTGTGGCTTAATTATTAGCTAATTTTATTGCTATAAACTAGAAAGTTTTTTCTATAAATTTGTTGTTGAGTCTTGAAATTTATGAGCTCATTTATATTTTAGTACATAGGGACTGCAAGAGAAAATCACCCCAGAAATGCTATTCCAATTTATGACTGTCAACCTGAGTAATCTATATGTCTACGACTTATATGTATTAGAGATTCTTGTCACTTTTTTCCTCTTGTAATTTTCAAATAAAGCATAATGAGTTCCATTAATGGCTTTGAAAATTCATGGCATGGCTATTGTTTTTCAAAGGGTTGGCAGTAGCCCATTCAGTTGCAATGTTTGACATTGCAATTTTTATATGTCATCAATGACAACAGAATAACATTTTTCACTGCTATAAATTGAGAGCTTCGGCTCACTTTAAAAATACACCAAACAGAGAGAAAAACAACATATAGAGAGCAGTGGGGTATTCTACAGATTGTGATAAAAATAGTCTGTGAAGAAAAAATTAGAGTGAGTGATATTTTAGTAAGTTGAGAGTCAAAAGAGGGTTATTTCTTTTGAGTGTGTAGTAGTCATTTTGAGTGTTGTTCTTGTGACTACAGTGTAATTTTTTTTTACTATAGTAATATTAGTTGCTCCTCTTGATTCGTGGTTTTTTCCTTATTTAAAAGGGTTTCCACGTAAAATTTTTGGTGTCATTATTTTCATTTATTTTCCTATTATTTTGCCACAAATACTTTTGTTGTTATTCAACGTTTTACCCAACAAACTGGTATCAAAGGTTTGCAATATCTGTGTTTTTTGGTAAACACCGGAAGCCAACACAAGTAGAATGGTTACTTTAAATTGCGTTAATTATGCCATTTGGAAGGAAAAAATGGAAGATTTGCTCAATGTCAAAATTTTTTATCAACCGGTCTTTGACACTATAAAATCTGAAAATAAAATCGATGAAGAGTGAAATCTGTTGCACAGTCAGGTTTGCGATTTTATTAGGCAGTGGGTTGACGATAATGTGTTGAACCTTATTTCTGGGGAAACACATGCTCGGTCTCTATGGGAGCATCTTGAAAGTTTGTATGCTCGAAAGAGTGAAAATAAAAAGATGTTCTTGATAAAACCAATGTTGGGGTTAAAAAACCACGATGGTTCTCCGATGACAGATCACCTGAATAACTTTCAGGGGATCATGAACCGGTTATTTGCTATGGGCATCAAGTTTGATGAAAAAATTCAAGGTTTGCTTCTACTTGGTTCCCTACTAGACTCTTGGGAAACATTTAGAACTTTATTATCAAATTCTGCTCCAGATGGAGTGATCTCTATGGATTTTGCCAAGAGCAGCGTTCTTAATGAAGAGATGAGACGAAAATCTCAAGGTTCCTCTTCGTCTGATGTTGTAACACCCTGCATTTTCGAGCTAGAAATCGGACCATCGTTCCTATGTGTGTAAACTCTAATCCCATAACTCATATTTAAATTCACGTGTCATGATCTTTATCCTAGCATGTTAAGTGATTATGAGGTGAAAAATGTTTATGGAAATCACTTGGAGCAAAGTTCAGCTAAGAGCCTTTGGATCGTCCAAAGTTTGTTATTCGATTCTACAAGGATCAACTTTGAATGTGTATAACTTTTGATATATTTGGAATTTTTCATCTCAAGACCCACCAAATTGTAGATAATTGAGACAACTTTCCAACGATACCAATTTCGCCTTAATCCGATACCCGAGTAAAAAGTTATAACATTTTTCGTGAGAGGCAGTAAGCCGATGCGATAGTGACGCGATATCTGATGCGACCTGAAGCTATTTCACACGTTGTTTCAATTCCTCAAGGGTCTAGGGGACACTTTGGTCATATTTTCTCACCCAAAATCCATCCATAATACAAAATTTCAGCCCCAAGGAGCATTAGTTGCTTCTTTATTCAATTTTCTCTCAAGGAAAGACCCTAGCCACCTTCCAAGAACAAGATTCAACTCTTCTTCTCCAAAACAAGAATTCAAGCCATTTAACTTCAAAATTTTCAAGAAGAGAGTCAAGATTAGGTTTCCAATCTTCAAACTAATCAATATAAGGTACGTGGGCTTTTCCTAAACTACATGGGCATGCTGAATTCGTTTTGAGTAAGGTTTAAAGTTACAAAATCATATGTTTATGAAGGGTTTTGAAATTACATTAAAAAATATGCATTGTGAACCCTTTTGATGATAATGTTTTGGTCCTGAGGCCTTCCCTAAAATTATTTTACTCGTATATATGTATGTATGCAGTTTGAGATTGAAAGTTGAATTGAGAGCATGAATATCTATACCCCCTCTCTTGTTATGACATCACTTGATTTTCACGTGTTATGAATTTCATATTTAGAAGCATAGCATAAATGTTTTTGACTACTGTGTAAGGCTTGATATTGATTATAAACTGAAGAGAGGGCGTTATCTTGTTTGTAAATATTAACGATGATTATTGAAAGAATTAAATGGTTTGCTACGAAGTAAATGACCACCACATGTTTAAGAACTGAAAGAGGGAATCTTTGCATATGTTTTCATGTACTTCGATATACAAATTCTCTTGTACTGTTTGAATGAATTGGTGGTCCAAACATTATGTTTTGAATGAAAAAACTGTAACACGATAATGTATGGCTGAGAATGTATGATTTGCAAGTCTTGGTATGACGATACTAAACAGATGAATGCCATAGCAGATTCAGAACAGACTAAAAATACATATTTTGCTCAGATTTTGAATTCAGAAAGATGCATGTTTAGAAAAGGTTAAAAATGGGCTTAAAGAGAGTTAGATGGTTACTCGAAGAATGTATGAGTTGAAAAACTTAACGCTAGAAATCATGATTTGTCGATACGGGGTTATGGTACCATGCTGTGTGGTCTTATGTACCTTGATTTATGTCGTCCCAATTTGGGACTATGGTTAGGAGCCATGCTTTGTGGTCTTGTGTACTAATATGACATGTTGATTTGATTGGGGATCAGAGCACCATGCTGTGTGTTCTTGCATATCTCCCCTTACTGATACTCCAATCCTTGCGGTAAACTTGGATTGGAGGCTTGGCCACCGAGTCAAGGGCGAATTTTATATAGCCCGTGAAATTACAGATTGTAGGGTGTACCATCTAGCTTTGAATTAACGTAAAAAGTGGTTCATGATTTCAAAGAAATATTTTAAAGAAATATTTCAAAGTCTTTAAAGTATGCCCATGTGTTTTTCCTATATCGTATGTAAACTGTTTTATGAATTGCTCTCACTTATGTTGCATAAAAGTACACTATTTTGGATTGCTTTGCGTACCAGTACATCTGTATTGACCCCCTATATTTCAGGTTCTGAGGCCCAGTCTAGCAGTCCTGCTAAACAATATATTATTGTCGGACATTTAGAGTTGGTGAGCCTCCCTTACTCCAAAAGGTGTCTCGTTCACTTGTGTTGATCTCATTTGGTTTTAGTTTATGGTCCGACCGAGGGCCTTGTCTTGGTCTTCAAACAGATGTTTTTTTTTTTTCCAGTTAGTAGAGATTTCACAGTAGGTGTTAGATGGATTTGAGTCTTGTTGAACTAATGCCGTGTTGTTTTGTTAATATAATCAGATGACCATGTTTCCGTATTTTATAGTTATGAATTATGCATATAATTTTCAGTTAGAAGAGCTCTCGGGCCTTCATGGTTCGGGATGCCCGTCGGGGCTAGGGCCTCAGTTCGGATCGTGACAAATGTCTTGGTGACTGACGCTAGGGGGAGAAGCAAGAATCATGATTCTCAAAATAGAGAACATTATAGAAGCAAATCCAGAGGCAAATTTAAAGATATTGAGTGCTATCATTGTGGGTTAAAAGGGCATACAAAGAAATTTTACCGAAAGTTGAAGAAGGAGAAAATAGACAAAGAGGAAAAGAAAGAAGACGACAATAAAAATTACATAGCCACCATCACCATCGAAGATATTGTTACTGTCCTTGATGCAAATCTAATAAATGTTGCTTGTGATGAGTTAAGTTGGGTTGTGGATTCTGGTGCCGCATCTTATGTGACATCGAGGAAAGGTTTTTTCTCATCTTATACTCCAAGTGACTTTGGAACCTTGAGTATGGTCAATGAGACTATCTCAAAGGTGGTCGGTATTGTTACAATTTGTTTGGAAACTAGTATTGGATCTAAACTAGTTTTAAACAATGTTAAACATGCACCTGATGTTCGCTTACACTTGATTTCTGTTGACGTGCTGGATGATGAGGGATATGTTAGTAGTAGTACCAATGGTGGTGGAAAATGGAAATTCATTAAGGATTCTTTGGTTATGGCTCTTGAAGACAAACGTCGTGGTCTATACTGAACTATGACTTCTACTTGTTCTAACATGGTGAATACAGTTGAAAGCGCTAGCTCGTCAACATTATGGTATAAGAGGCTTTGCCACATTAGTGAGAAAGGACTTAATGTTCTGGCCAAGAAGAAATTACTGTTAGATTTGAAAAGTGCAAAATTAGAAAAATGTGAGCACTGTTTAACTGGAAAATAAAATAGAGTTTCTTTTAAATCTCATCCTTCTTCAAGAAAGACAGAGTTGGTTGAGCTGGTGCACTCAAATCTATGTGGTCCAATGAAGACAAAGACTTTGGGTGGTGCACTTTACTTTGTCACTTTCATTGATGATTGCTCCAGAAAACTTTGGGTATATGTCTTGAAGACTAAAGATTAAGTATTGGGTGTCTTTAAGCAGTTTCAAGCTTCCGTTGAAAGAGAAACATGGAAGAAGCTGAAGTGTATTCGTACTGATAACGGTGGTGAATATTGTGGACCGTTTGATGAATACTGCAAGTTACAAGGTATCATATACCAGAAGACTCCTCCTAAGATGCCTCAACTTAATGATTTGGCGGAAATGATGAACATGACCTTGATGGAAAGAGTCATATGTTTGCTTTCTGAAGCAAAGTTGTCGAACTCCTTTTGGGTTGAGGCTTTATTGACCGTTGCACATGTTATTAACTTATCTCCTGCTGTTGCTTTGCAAAGTGATGTACTAAATAAAGTTTGGTATGTGAAATATGCTTTCTATGACCATTTGAGAGTATTTGGTTGGAAAGCTTTTGTACATGCACCCAAAGATGTGATGTAAGTTCAGAAAGTGCTAATTACATGGATAGATTTCAACTTGACATCAAAAGTGTGGAGTATTTCAAGAGAGTATGGAAAGCCAAGAATCAACACAATAGAAGATTAGCATGATATTTTAGGGTCCTTTTAGTTATAATATGATGCACATTTAATCAAGGGCATTTATGTCTTTTCATATATTAGCTTACCATAGAAGTATAAATAGAATATGATGAGCATATTTTAGGTGAGACTACATTTTTTAGATTGAACACTCTTTGATGAGTTTGTGGGTTATCCCTTTGTCTCTACATTGGATCTCTCTTGAATATCTTTTGGTAAGATTATTCATGTATTAGTTCAATTCTCTTCTCCCTTGAATTAATCATGCAATTATTTGTTCAAATTAGAGAATCACAAATCAACATTTGTTCATCTCTAATTTACTTCAATTGTGGGATTATTCTTTCTTTCTTACTTATCGTTTCTTAATTTCTTGATTATCTTTTGAATCTCTATATCTTGTAACCCATTTTACATCAAGATGGAAGGTCAAAGTTAGATGTCAAGACAAGGCAGTGCATCTTCATTGGTTATGACCTTGATGAGTTTGGTTATATGATCCAGTTGAGAAGAAGCTTGTAAGAAGTCGTGATATTGTCTTCATGGAGAATCAAACCATTAAAGATATTGACAAAGCGGAGAAGCTAGAATCTTCAAGTTCTAATGATGTGGTTAGTCTTGATCAATTTCCTCATACAAGTGTGCATGATGTTGGTTGGATAGATAATTATGGTGATGCCCAGAATCATGTTCAAAATCAACATGCTGATGTTGATAATAACAACAATGTTGTTGTTGACGATGCTCCAGTTCAAGAAGCTGTGGATGAGTCAAATGCTCCACTAAGGTGGTCTAGAAAACAGCGTATTCCTTCTTCTCATTATTCTCCTAATGAGTATGTGTTACTCACTGACGAGGGAGAACCTGAATATTATGAGGAGGCCATGGAAGATGAACATAAGGATCAATGGATTGAAGCCATGCAAGATGAGATAAAATCTCTGCATGAAAACCACACTTATGAGTTGGTGAAATTTCCTAAGGGCATAAGAGCTTTGAAGAATAAGTGGGTGTTCAAAGTAAAATTTAAGGAACACAGCTTGAAGCCCAGATATAAAGCCAGATTGGTTGTCAAAGAATTTGGTCAAAGGAAGGGTATTGACTTTGATGAAATATTTTCTCCTATCGTTAAAATGACCTCTATTCGTACAATTCTTGGTTTGGCTGCTAGTCTTGATTTAGAGCTTGAGCAAAGGGATATAAAGATAACTTTTTTTTACGGTGACCTCGAAGAGGAGATTTATATGGAATAACCTGAGGGCTTCAAGGTTAAGGGTAAAGAAAACTATGTGTGCAAACTTAAGAAGAGTCTTTATGGCTTGAAGCAAGCTCCTAGACAGTGGTATAAGACGTTTGAATCTGTTATGGGGGAGCAAGGCTACAAAAAAACTTCTTCAGATCACTGTGTATTTGCACAAAATTTTTCTGATAATGATTTTATCATTCTCTTGCTATATGTGGATGGTATGTTGATTATGGGCAAGAATGCTTCCAGAATTGACGAGTTGAAGAAGCAATTATGCAAATATTTTGCTATGAAAAACTTGGGTCATGCTAAGCAAAATTTGGGCATGAGGATTACTCGTCTTAGAGATGAAAGGAAACTTTATTTATCACAAGAGAAGTACATTGAACATGTACTGGAGCACTTCAATATGAAGAATACTAAGGTTGTTAACACACCGCTTGCTGGTCATATGAAATTGATCAGGACAATGTATCCTATAACGAAGGAGGAAAAACATAGCATCACTAAAGTTTCATATTTCTCAATTGTCAGAAGTTTAATGTATGCAATGGTATGTACCAGACCCGATATTGCTTACACAGTTGGTGTTGTCAGTAGATTTCTTAAAAATCCAGAAAAGGAGCACTGAGAAGTAGTCAAATGGATATTGAGGTACCTAAGAGTAACCTTAGGTGATTGTTTGAGTTTTAGAGGATATGGTCCAATCTTTAAGGGCTATACAGATGCTAATATGACGGATGGCCTTGATAACAGAAAATCTACTACTGAATTTTTGTTTACATTTTCAAGGGGAGCTATATCATGACAATCGAAGTTACAGAAGTGCGTCGCACTATCTACAACTGAAGCTGAGTATATTGCGGCTACTGAAGATGTCAAGGAAATGATATGGCTCAAGCGATTCCTTTAAGAACTTGGTTTGCACCAAATGGAGTACATTGTCTATTGTGATGGTCAAAGTGCAATAGACTTGAGCAAGAACTCTATGTACCATGCAAGAACAAAACACATTGATATGACATACCATTGGATTCGTGAACAAGTGGAGAACGAATAGTTCTATGTTAAGAAGATTCACACGAGTGAAAATCCCGTAGACATGCTGACAAATGTAGTGTTAAAAGACAAGTTTGAATTGTGCAAAGAGCTTGTCGGCATGAGCTCTCTCTGAGAAGAACGAGGATACCTCCTTCAGATGTATGGGACTGGAGGGGGAGATTTGTGGGGTCCAATTCCATTAATGCCTTTGAAAATTCATGGCATGACTATTGTTTTTCAAAGGGTTGACAGTAGCAAATTAGCCATTCAGTTGCAATGTTTGACATTGCAATTTTTATATGTCATCAATGACATTAGAATAACACTTCACTGCTATAAATTGAGAGCTTTGGCTCACTTCAAAAACACACCAAACAAAAATGAAAAACAACATATAGAGAGCAGTGAGGTATTCCACAGATTGTGACAAAAAATAGTCTGTGAAGAAAAAATTAGAGTGAGTGATATTTTAGTGAGGTGAGAGTCAAAAAAAGGTTATTTCTTTTGAACGTGTAGTAGTCATTTTGAGCGTTGTACTTATAACTACGGTGTAAAAAATCCTTACTATAGTAATATCAGTTGCTTCTCTTGGTCCGTGGTTTTTCCCTTATCTAAAAGGGTTTCCACATAAAATTTTTGACATCATTATTTTCATTTATTTTCCTATTATTTTGCCACAAGTATTTTTGTTGTTATTCCGCGACATAATGCATTAATGAAGCGGCA
This sequence comes from Capsicum pubescens, assembly GCA_030864215.1. NCBI lineage: Eukaryota > Viridiplantae > Streptophyta > Magnoliopsida > Solanales > Solanaceae > Capsicum > Capsicum pubescens. The sequence goes on along the minus strand of CM061543.1, from coordinate 18,114,096 downwards.
AGTGTAACCATTACTTGAAAAAGTTAAGACTGCGTATTGTATTTGTCTAGCTTTCTTGATTCCTAGGTTGTATTATTATGTTGTACAGAGAATCTTGCCATTGTTCATAGGAGATTTTGCTTTTAGGGACAGGAACCAACTAGTGAAAGATCAGTATAGTATAGTACATGCAAGGTCCAAATGAAAAACTAAAAAATAAGGTATACTTTTCATCATTTGAATAATAAATAATTACTAGTGCAAAAGATACTATAAGTTTTTAAAAAGAGGTTTTGGAAGGAGAAGGGATAAATGAGATTATACAAACTTACTATTGCGTAAAAAAAACTCTCACCGATATTATTAAATTATAAGACTGGATGTTAATTTTTTTTTTTTCCAACATTCAAATAAATGTGGATACAAATCATAAATTGGAGCTTGCTGAGTTATGCCGGCCTTTACTAATCACATTTTATTACTACTACACATTCCTTAGCTCAATGCTCAAATTTTTAACTTAGAAAACGGGAACCTCAGGAACGAATCTTCCTTAGCTGATTAAATTGAGGGTTTGTTTATCATTTAAAATAACTTGATGAATCAATTTTTGACATTTAGAAAAGATTAAAGGGCATAGTAACAATTTTTGATTGCCCTTCTCCCATTTATCGGTAATTATTGGTTAGACCTTCCTTCCAAAAAATGTATCTAACTCTACCTGGTTGAATATTACTGCACCCATTACATTTTTCTGTGTGGCGTCCAGTAAAGGGTGGGATTATAAGTGTCTGATTTACGCAGTCTTATGTTGTATTGCCAATTCAAAGGTATCATGTTTTTTTTTTTTTTTTTTCGTAAAACTGTGGTATCTGGATAAGCTTGCACGCACATCGACTAATTACACGGGATATCTGTCACCTACCCCTAGCGATAAATGTGTCCACCAAAGTTAGGATAGATGGGAAGAAATCATCTGGTGTATTTGTCGCCGCTGGGGTGAATTCAAAGCTATTTTTCAAATACTATATGATGTGTGTTTCCTGTTTCTCAATTTGTTCATAGAGCAATATGTTAGTTAATGTGTATTTTTATTATGTAACTTTAGCTTGCATGAAGGGTTAAATATTTTAGTTGTTAATGGTGGATTGAAACTTATAGAATTCTTTTCCTTGTTTGTTTATTAGATTAAATGTCAAATGATGTGGAAGATCCTGAAAGTGGAGATGCCCTGGATGCTTCTTCACCGTCTCCCAGTCACCAACCAAGTTGGTATAGTGGCTTACTTGAGCAGGCATCGATTTATGGCCGGTATAGCTGCAGTATACTGTCTTTCAGCATCATTGCCCTCTATCATTACCCCGGAGCACTAACTGCATTGCAGTACTCCACAAGTGCAGCTGGAGTTCTCATGTGCGGATGGCTCAAGCTTATAGAACATGATGAACTTGATCTTCTAACAATGTGGCGTTTCCTACCTGCAGCGATTATATTCTACCGATCTCTTTTCATGAACAGCGAGCTTCTCCTCCATGCCAATGTTGATACTTTTATTGTCTTCAGTGTTTGTTGCAATAGGGGAGACCCTCAACTTGCACCAGCCGTGGCCAGCAATGAAAACGTGGTTGTCACTTGGTACAAGCTTTGCTGGTAGCGTGCTCTATGTCAGTACGGATTACCAGTTCACACTTACAGCTTACAGCTGGTCCGTGGCCTATTTAGTGAGCATGTCTATTGATTTTGTTTACATCAAGCACGTGGTTATGACGATTGGTCTAAACACATGGGGTCTTGTTCTGTACAACAATCTTGAGGCTTTGTTGCTTTTTCCTATAGGGCTGCTTATCATGGGTGAATTGAAGAAGATTAAGCATGAAATTGAGGATGAGTCAGATTGGCACAGCTTTCAAGGGGTGTTACCAGTAGCCCTGTCATGTTTGTTTGGTTTAGCCATCTCTTTCTTTGGATTTTCTTGTCGTCGAGCAATCTCTGCTACGGGATTTACTGTTCTAGGCATAGTTGATAAACTTTTGACGGTGGTGATAAATCTAGTTATATGGGATAAGCACTCCAAACTTATTGGGAACAGTGGGGCTATTGATCTGCATGTCTGGTGGCGTTATGTACTAGCAGTCTACAAGCAACAAGCCCAAGGCTATGAAAGATGTAAATGCACAAGTAGCTGATGAGGAGGAGCAACTGAAACTTCTTGAAATGCAAAGCAATACTGTTAAAACTCATGAGAATACTTTATGTAAATAACTTCTATTCCATCAGTTAGTTAGTACTGTTACATTGGTTTGTTAGCTAGTGGATTAGGTGATCAGTTAGTCGACTTAGTTAGCCAGCTGTCAAGTTGGTTAGTGAACCAATCAAGTAGTTAGGAGGTTGTTAGGAAACTTCTAGAAGGCCATGTGTTAATCATGTGAGTCTATAAATAGGAGGTGACCATACATTGTATTCAATACTTTACTTAATACAAAAACTGCATTTCCTTTAACTCAGTTCTCTTCTCTCATCTCTTGTTGAGCTCAAGCTCAGCTGCAATGGCAGCAGCGTATGAATGTTGTGATGTTTGAGAGATGTTTTAACAAATACACAGAGCAGTGACCGTCAGAAGCAAGATACAGAATCAGCAGATAGGAAACAATAATTCTTTCTAGGAATTTCTCCATTCTTGCATTCAATATTCAGTTACTCTTTATGGAACCTTCCCCTTAATTTAAGTGCTGGATCGGATAACTTCTAGATCATTTTACTAGGAGGCAGCTTTTGTGAATGGAAAAGCAATTGTAGAGATGAGATTTGTTGTTTGAATTCATCAAGGCTACAAACTCAGCTGCCTACTCCTACTTGACCATATGTTTTCAAGATTTCTTAAGTGAGGTATTCTCCTCATTCCAAAGGTGGGAGGTGGCAGATGAATATTTGAACTGCTCTCTCTAACGAGCGCGCCCTCGTTAAGATGGTGTCCATCAGAATGTTCTTAATAGAGAAGCGTATAGCAAGAGAGGAGGTTTTGGGGCCATGATGGAGGGGGTTATCGCCTGTATGATCGATCATCTCCAACAATTTTATGTAGGCTGCTGCATCTTTTTGAGCAATTCATCATATGTATATCCTTGGAGCTTATTCTAGGGAATGAACCGAAAAAAATATTCAATCAAGCAGCATGACCAAAATTGAGAACACTTGAAAGTAGGTAACAAAGGAGGTTATTGTTTTGTAACCGGCCAGAACTACTGAGAAAGGGAAAGAACAAGGAGAATGGGCAGTACCAAAATCTAAGATAAATGTAGCAAATGTGGACTTTGCTGCCACTGTCTTATCTCCAACATTGAGAACTACAATGAATTAAAAAACCGATATAACAAATTTGATTCTGCAGTTTGAAATCAAGTTGGAAAGTTTTTAAAAATCCAATAGTGAGCCTCTTTCTATAAACAGGCCAACCATGCCGAAAATGATACAATTACAGTGCTTGTATTTTTTTTGTAACACAGACGCTGAATAAGTGAAATCATTCTCCATCTCTTACAGTTGAACTCAAAACCTCCAAAACTTCAATGAAGAATTATGTAATGCTAAGGTATTATTCCACCAACCAAGGTTCTTGAACTGCTGCCCATGCACATAATTCACCTTCTTTAAACCAAAGAGCTGCAGAAAGCAAAATGAACATAAATAAATGACACCAATTAAATGAGAACAAGCTAAAAGTATTCTGCTAAATACTTCAGTTTCATTTGCGAGAGAAAGAACTTCCAAGAATTGCCACTGATTACTCACTATATTAGTAGATAAATCTTATATTAGGGGGTAAAAAATAACTAGTCATCCATGTTACTGGAACAGACATCTTAGTTGTAGGTGGTCTCAACGAAAACTACAAGTATGTAAGATATGTACTGTAAAATGAGTACTTTCCAAAAAGGAGCAACAAGTTCAATGTCATCGCGAACTCAACTTCATATTAGGTCTTTTCCTCAGACTTCTTAACTAATAGATTCATTCCCATGACAATAATGAAAATAAAAAATGAACAGGAGCAAAAAAAGGAGAGCCTGACAATCGAGATAGATAGAGAGATTGAAGCAGTGAATTGGAGGACATAACTACTGAAAACTAGATTGTTTTCCTCCATATAGACACTTGCAGACTGAGTAGGCATGAAACCAATAAATCAACAGTTCCTCAATCGCAAACTAGTGATTTGGGCTTGAGAGAATAGAATTAAAATGCTTAATCATCTGGTGAAAGGCACTCAAAGCAAGACCCGCAACCTTCAGGTGGGATGCCCCAGAGTGAAGGTGTACTTTCCATTATCGTCTTTACTCTTTAGAGCTTAGACAATAATATAAGCTCATTTCTTGTTCAACGAAAGACATAATCTGCAGCAGCAGTATTTGTAAACCTTATTGTTAGGTCACCAGCTGACCTTTCTGCACAATTTGATATCATGTTAGAGCCTTTTGTGATTGTAGAGGAAAAACACCAGATCTTTCCTTTGCTTAACTATCAAAAAGAAGACTGCAGGGGAGTCATTTTAATGACCCTTTGCTGTAATTTTCCAATACCTATATTACCTTACTTTATCAAAAAGACGAAAGGGGGAAAAACCTAGCTCTTTTCTTTGGTTTCTCCCATGGATATTAAAACTGAAGTCGCCACTATTTAATGTGTAAAGATTCTTCTATAAGTCTCATTCATGTCCAACTTACAGCTCAAAAGTGGGTGACCAAATTTAGTAACATGTGGAGGAAGCCACATTAAGTTGATTCTACATGCTATTCAACTACTTTTGCTGAACTAGAAAAAGCCTTACCTATTTCACGCTTGCCATTGTCGGGGCTATCACTTCCATGTACCACATTTCTGCACATAGATTGCCATGAAAATCTTATCAAAATTTTGTGAATGCGTCAAAGACTTACAAATAATTAAAAATAATGAATATTTATGGCCCTACCTTCCAGTTTGTACAGCAAGGTCTCCTCGGATTGTGCCTGGCTCAGCATTAAGAGGATTCGTTGCTCCTATTAGCTTACGTGCTGCAGCAACAACACCAACACCCTCCCAAGCCTTGCCAAAAATATATACAATTTACAAGATTAGGAAAACATAGATTGTAGGAAGCATTATACAGTTTAAACCCATGCAATTTTCAGATTGCTGATATTGATGATTTGACTTGATGAATAACAGAAACGAGAGTTAGATCAGAAGAACTCTACCATACAGACAACAGGACCAGATGTAATGTAGTCAATCAGCTTGGGGAAGAACGGCTTGGACTGTAGGTCCTTGTAATGATCCTGTACCAATTGAAAATCTTAGCAACTTTACCCAAAGGCACAATTAGGGATGAGTTGACTTGGCAAATTTCAATTCTCTTTTGGTTGATAAACCAAAGATAATCATAGTGCTGTTCAAGAAAATAGAATTCTCAGTAGTGTAAATAGAAGAAATTGGATAGTAAGAAGCTCCCTTGGCACCCAACCCCACCCTTAAAGATTTCTCCTCGTAAGCAAACCTTCCACTCCTTAACTAGTTTTACATAATATCTGTTTTACCTACTAGTTTCATGTCTTGTAGTCCAAACAACATACTACAAAGTTTGAAATTGCATTTTGTCCAACTTTACAATTCAAATCTTTATGTGAGTTAACTGAAACGAAGAATATTTTGTTGGTTCCTAGCATTCATTGCAGTTACAAAGTGTAACCTGTGAATTAAACAAACCTCGTTAGATCCAGGAAAACTTTGGGATATCTGAAAGGAAATAGTCGATGAAGCCCTTAGACATTAAGAATACAGGTTTTTGACAGTCCATTCCCAACTAATGTGTGGGACTTTCACCCACTCAGCACCCCCTCACGCCCAGGGCCCAACTGGAGCCCAAGCCCAAACCGGGATGGACCTAGCTCAGATACCATGTAAGGATATGACACTTAGGCCTAACTCAAGCTCAAAAGCTAGCGGGGGATTGCCCAGGTCCATATAAGAAAACTGCCAGGCCATTCCCCAACCAACCAATGTGGGACGTTCACCCACTTCAACTTGCGTAGAAATGTCAGTTCTTGAGAAAAGATTGTCGACACCAAAGTAAAGCTCAAAAAGGCAAACCTGTGCCAATTCTTTGGGGCACTGAAAAAGCTTTAATCCAGTGAGCTTAAACCCTTTTCTCTCAAATCTGGATATAATTTCTCCAACCTATAAGAATTAAGTATAACATATCTTCAGAAATTCTAAATATGTGGCCAAAAACATAAAGTTAAATTCTTTGTAATAATCCAAACTCAAATAAAGAAAGAATATACTGAAGCATACAAGTCCTCTTTGAACACCATCAGGCTTAATCATGATATAACTCTGCTCCACTTCTTCCTGTACACAATATCCCAAAATAAAACAAAAAAAAAACATCAATCAATCAACAAAGCCTAAATTTCAATTAATTGGTGCCTGCAATACAAATTCTCTATACCCATTGTGAATTTCTTTTTTATGACTCGTGTTGTCCGAGCCAGCTTTCATGCACCTACTAATTCTACGGAACACATGCCAGTAACTCTGTCCACCCCAAGGAGTGGACACGAATCACGATAGATGGAAAAAAATCACCTTGTCTTTTTTGTCTGCTAGATTTGAACTTGAGACGTTCAACTCACTTCATTGACCACTAGGTCACACCCTTTACCGCAACATTTCTATAAGGGTAGGGGAAAAAAATAGGGCAAACAACATAAATTCCGGCAGTTTGGAGCTTAACTACAGAAAATTCCGACATTTTGAATAATTACTGAAAATCCCGATTTTGGATCTGTCGAGATGCATAATTAGCTCCTGATACATCCAACGAATATACATTTTTTCCTTTGTAAGGATACCTAATTAGCTTCCAATACATTTTTTTTCGATTTCGGGTCTGTCGAGGTACATAATACATCAAAAGAAATATATTTTTTCCTTTGCAAAGATACATAATTAGCTTCCGATACATTTTTCTGATTTTGGATCCGTCGACATACATAATTAGCTCCCGATACATCCAACGAAGATACATAATTAGTTGAGACTTTTGTAATTACTTTGTAAGGGTGGAGATTTGTATAAATATGATAAATTAAAGTGTATGGGGTGGCGAAAATATTCAATGGGGAGTCAATAATTGTTGAAATTAAACTTCTTACTACATATTTATGTTGAGAGAGTGATAATAAGATAGAAAAAGAATGAATTACCATTGATGCAACCAAATGTGGTAGGAATACATGAGCTCTAAGTTGCCTTTTGGGGACATTAACATTTGATGAGAAAACATGAAATGTTGGTTGAAATGCAGCTAAGCTTTGCTTCTGGACAGCTTTTGCAGTAAACCTGGAGGCAACATTAGTGGTTTTGGAAGAGAATCTAGCAAGTGAAGAATAAAAACAAGGAGTTGCACTTCCTGTTGTAATTGTAAGACCTTGCATTTCGACTTTCCAATTTACAGGTAAGTTGTAACTACTGCTCTTTCTTGCCCCCCACCTTATCTAGTTTTGGATTTGCTTTTGTCTTATTAGTTCTTCCGTGAATCTTTACTTGTCAATTATACTAAAAATAGATTTTCAAAAGTACTTGTCCAGTGTTATAAAACAAGAAAGAATAAAGAAAAGAGTAGAGAGAATAGAGAAAGTAATTCTTATTTTTTCTCTTGAGGGATGAGAGATCATATTGATTGTTAATACAATGAACAAAACCCCTCTATTTATAGGGGAAATTTACTCCTAGTCTGAGTAAAAGACAGATGCTTCAAATGCTAATAGATATCAAAGTAGATCTTGATAAATCTTGATAGACATTCACTATAATGTAAATACATTTATAACACTCCTCCTTGAATGTCTAATTGGTAGATAATGTGCCTCGTTAAAACCTTACTAGAAAAAACCCAGTAGGAAAAAAATCTAGTGAAGGAAAAAGAGTACACATCTCTAATAATACGCATTTCGGCTGCCTCATTAAAAACCTTACAAGGGAAACCCAGGGGGACAAAACCTCGTAAGGAAAAAAGAGTACAACGCGTATTAACTCCTCGTAATGAGAACATCCTTGACCTTTGCATATCGATCTTGTGCAACATCTTCTTGAAAGTTACAATTGGAGAAGATTTGGAGAATAAATCAGTCACATTGTTAGTTGAACGAATCTGTTGCACGTTAATATCATCATTCTTTTGTAGCTCATGTATGTAGAAAAACTTTGGCAAAATGTGCTTCGTTCTATCTCCATTTATGAATCCTCCCTTAAGATGTGCTATGTATGCTGAATTATCTCTGTATAAAATTGTGGGTAGATTGTCATATTTCACACCACATTTTTCTCGAATGAGATGTATCATGGACCTCAACCATACATATTCTCGGCTTGCTTCATGAATAGCTATTATCTCAGCATGATTCGATGAAGTGGCTACGATAGACTGCTTTGTATATCTCCAAGATATAGCAGTACCACCACATATGAACACATAACCTATTTGAGACTGAGCTTTATGTGGGTCAGATAAGTACCCAACATCAGCATGGCCAATAAGATCGGGACTGCAATTTTTAGAATAAAACAAGCTCATGTGTTTTATCCCATTTTGATGTCTCATAGTAGGAGCAGAAATATATCTTGCTTAACAAATTGACTGAAAAGGCTATAGGCCTTGTAGTATTTGCAAGGTACATGAGTGCATCAATTGCACTAAGATATGGTACTTCATAACCAATCCAATTCGATATATTTCGAATTTCAGCAAATAATCTATTGCTTTGAAAACTCTCCAAGAGTTCCAATGATGTCCAAGCAATAAGCTTATACAATATAAGGATTATAAATAAGTTTTCCAGAAACTTTTATATGCTTCAAGCAGTTTGAATACTTAAAAGTTTTCACATAAGTTTTGTCAAGTAACAATATTCAACATTTCATGAGTGACATCTTCAAGTGTCTGGACTGCAAATCAAATAAGTTTTACGCTTACCAAAATGCATCCTTTCATGTTACTTGATAAATGTTTCTATGTCAGCATGCTTAAATAAACGTAGAATTCAGATCCTCGTAATCTTTCACAATATTGCGCCAATATTGTGTCAAAGATATTGATGATATATCATTTTGTATCGGTTCACAATGCGACATAACATTTGAGATCTCATCACTTCATTATTTTCAGGTACATGAACCTTTCATAAGGTTTCATGAAGTGTTATGTCGTAGGCTCTTCAGGAGCTCATTGCCTTCTTATTATGATTATTTGCTCCTTATTTTTCAAGGACTATTTTATTTAGAACCGATTAGTCTACCACGCTTCACGCATGCATGGACTTTGTCCTTTAGGAACACAAAATAAGAGCACTTGCGCTTAATATGAGATGCTTTCGGCATTTGACTTGAATTATCTTTTGGATGAGGATATGGCGATAATTCCTAACATATTTCATAGCGCTTATAATCTCCCCCTTATGTTAGGAAAACTAACATGAATCCTCTACTTCTTTGAGGAATCCATCGTTGTGTATTATGGTATATTCATTAATCGTATAGCGCACATCAAAATTATTAGATGGAATAATTGGTTCCCGACCTTGAACCAATTGAGAGGGAAGAAATAATCATAATTTATTGGTCTAATGCATACAAATGCTATTGCAATATATCATATTTCAGACCAATACATTAAGTTTTGTTCTCATTAACAATGGTTTAGATATTTATCGAAGACATTCAATGCTAAACCATCATCATCAAGATGAATTATCTTGATTACACAATCTGAAAATTATGCTCAATTTATATTGAACAAGTAACTTTATGAATGTCAAACGTAGGTTGACCATGAATGTACATGTGATCATCTTATTGATGCATCTTTTCAACATATCACATGATAGGTGAACGGGCCCTTATTCACCTTTTATAATTTTCAGATTTGAAGGGATCCAATCCCAATATTAGTTGGTCCAACCAACTTATCATGAGAATAAACGACATAAACAATTCTTGAAGAATCTTCTAGCTCTTCAATACATGCACATCTTCGAGATGTCACAATTGTTCATATCAATTTATGAACTTTTATTCTAGTAAACTCCAAGTTTACCATGACATGTACTTTTTCTTTAGTAAATTTCAGATTTACTATTACATGAATAAATTTCAGATTTACTATTTTAGAAGTAGATTTCAAAATTATTCAACCTCTTTCGGAGGTGAGTTGTGATACAATCATAATCAAGTGCACGTTTGCATTAATAAGTTTCTCATTTCCCACGAATGAAATATAATCGTGCCTTAAGCCTATCAAATTATGATAGCTTATAACCTCTTTCAAGATTTTGCTACTTCAGAAGCAAATCGAGGCAAACATATGATGTAGAGAATTTTTCTCTAGCATATATTATAATCATATAAGCGTGTGAAAATATCATCACTTTTGATGATCATTATCATATTGTCCCTCCACGCGTATATTCGTGCATTCAATCACTTGTCTTCTTTCAGACATATTATACACTGCTACCACATACACTTCAAGAATGAAGTAGAATGTCATATTTCAGACTTATCATATATTGCTACCACATTCACTTCATGGAATGGAGCATATTCAATGGGTCGAATTTCATGACTTTTCATCAAACACCCATTATTTTGCCTTAGCCATCACAATATCATCAATATGGTGTATTGAGATTCAAACTCAATATTTGATTCATATAAAGGCGTCTTAGGCATGAATCGATGGGACTTGAACCCAACATATTATCATCCTTTTTGATAATATTGTTCTTGAGGAATAAATTTAAAATATAAATGGTTCCAAACCAATTATTTTTTCTCAAATCCAATAATAATTGTATTAGTAGTAGCAAAAGAAAGATAACATAAAGAATTACTAACCTTGAAATCCTTCAAGTTTATAATCTCACCTTGTTTGGCAGAGTCTCGTGCTGATAACGTGTTATAAAATAAGAAAGAATAAAGAAGAAGAGTAGAGAAAATAGAGAAAGTAATTCTTATTTCTTCTCTTGAGGGATGAGAGATCATATTGATTGTCAATACAATGAACAAAACCCCTCTATTTATAGAGGAAATTTACTCCTAGTCTGAGTAAAAGACGGATGCTTCAAATCCTAATAGATATCAAAGTAGATCTTGATAGACATTCACTATAATGTAAATACATTTATAACATTCAGTTTGAAAATTAATGGATAGTTTAACCATTTCGTGTCCATTTTACCTTTGCTATTAAATACTCCCTAAGTTTATTATTTTCAAAGAATGATATAGTAAAATTATCTATAATATTTATTATTTTGTAAGATTTGTGTGAAGTCAGTAATGAACAAACATTATTGGAGGAGGAAGTATATACAAAAAATAGATACTCCCTCTTTCCCTCCTCAACGCAACACAGATTTCAAAAAATTACAGTATGTGTCGTGTGTCTCAGATACATCGACTGAGATTGTGTATTTGTGTATTTTTAGATACATGTTCTATACAAAAAAAAAAGTTACATAGGTGCTGTTACAACGTGTATTCAGGTATTAGTGTATCTGAAGATACGTTTTGTTTTGTAATTCTTTTATAATTAAGTGTGGTTATGTAATTGGACAGATGTTTGTCTAATTTTATAGTTTTTCCAAATAAGATTGACGGTGAAGTGGCTTGTCACGTGACCTTCACCTCACACAAATATCACATTATGTCAAATTTTATATATTTGACCTACAGTGTAACTAGAGATAAACTTAATCGACAAATGAAAATAGAAGGGTTTTTGTAATCCTTTTCCCTTAAAGAATTATTTGGTTGTTTAAAGGTGGAAAAAACATACATACAGTAACAACAAATTTATTTCGAATATAGGAAATAATAAAAATATAATTAATAGTAATGATTGACTAGTAGATGATTCACTCGACAGATATCCAAAAATTTACATAAATCCTGACTAGTTTATCCATATTCACCTTATTCCGATTTTTTTCTAAAATTTCATGAAATTCCAATTTTTTAATTTCCAGATACATATAATTCAAAGAGAGACAAGTGTGATGATACATTTGAAGAACCAACTAAATTCCTGAAATCAAGCATGATAACGATAAATTAAGAATTTAATGAGCAATTAACTCTCTAAATCTTTTAAATAACAACAATATATTTCCTAAAAAAGGGAATATTGTTAATAATGAAACATTTTTGAAATATTATTCTCTCTATTCAATTTGCATATTTCTTCTTCTTCTCAGTTTCTCTTTCTGCCATTCATTCTTCTTCTCTCTTTTTATTTCTGCCATTTTTTCTTTATCAACTAATAGCTATGAATATTTTGTTGTTATTATGTCATTTCAGTATTTGGATTACTGATGTCAAGTACAAGCGATATAAGAGTGATGACATTGTAGTAGGCGAACATGTTACGTACGAAAAATTAATTTCGGCCATAGTAGCAGAGCTTGAAATTGACCAAAGCAGAAAAAAGTTGATTGTTGTAGAACTTGAAATCGACGAAACAAGGAAAAGAATTGAAGCTCGATATATTGTCGATGAAAACTCATCTCCCTTTCTTATTCGTAATGATATGAGTGTAAAGCTATGAGGTGGTGAAATCTCCTTGAAAACGTAGCCCATACTCGAACAGTGAATTAATTTTCTCATAGAATATTGTATAAGTATCTGTTATTTTAGATTTTTGTATCTTTTTTGGTTAATATGTACCTCATAGATCATTCTGATAGTATTAGTATGTATTTCTTTATTTTTATTAGTTGTATCTCTTTGTGCTAACATGTATCTCATAAAATGATTGGTTGTATTAATTTGTATCTTTTAGAAGGCAGTGCAAAATTGCACATACATATATCTGATATATGTCTATGTATCTGTTAAACTAATATTTTTTATTCTATGTTTTAACGTATATTGAGATATAAGATGATAAAATAGTACTGATCTAATTAAATATGTATTCGTCACATATGTATAATTGTAACAAACTTGTCTCTTATAGAAATAATCATAAATATGTAAAAACACTTCAAACAACAAAATACTATTGGAATACGAATTTATAGCTAAGTTCAAAAATGTAAAACACTTGGAATAATTTCTAAAAAATCATTGGCATACACAACTGGAATACTTCAACAGTAATATTCTTAAATGAACATTCTATTCAAACAAAACACTTCAACTTTAATTCAACCTAAAAACGCATCCTCATTGTTTACTAAAAAATAATGCTTCAGATGCCGAAGACATGCATCTCATTTCGATTGTTTTGCCTAATCTCAAGCATAAATAAATATTTTATAATTTGTCCAATGTAATTGAATAGTGGGATATTGAGATAACAACCAAAATTCATCTCGGAAAACAAGTCAAAACAAGTTTGTTATAAAAAATATTTATAACAAGAAATACAAAATGTATCTCTTACAGTTATAACATGTATCTCTCCTATGCATATTACAGTAAAAAATTTCTAACAAGAGATACATATAATAAAGGTGTTACATAAAAAGAGATGCATAAAAAGATATACATAAAAAGAGATACAAAATTTATTTAAACAAATACTTAAAAGTGTTTACATAATTGTACCTAAAACAACATAACTAAATTTACTCAATTGAAAATTACTTTGTTTTCATCTGGAGTAATGAAGCTAGGTTTAGGTCTTGGTGGGTCTTCATTCTCACTAACGTAGCCATTCTCAGCCTTGACATGTCCATGATTGCACTAGAGCAAAGCATATCTCATTCAAAGAAATTTGACATCAATCCCAGAATATGATACTTGTAGTCCATCACTTAGAAACTCAGTGAACAAAGCAACAAACAAACCACAATTCCAACATAATTTAAACTAAAAATTACACAAATACACAACTTATGTTTCTAATATTACAAAAAATCTCAACTTCCAAAATATATTACAAAAATACCAACATATACACAGAATGCTATGTATATGTCGTCTATGTTATGTATATTAATAAGGAGAGAGAGTAAAGTAATTAAAAAAGTGGGAGAGGATGTAATTACTTCTAAAAGGGTTGGTATTTATGTTATTTGTACTAATTTATATCTCTTAATAGGCTAAAATATTTACGCGGTAAAAGAATAAAAAATATTAAAAATAAACAATGCAAGAAAATTGCGGTATAACAAAACTATAAATAATAGATACAAGTGTTTGCATCTGTAAAAAGAGTTAAATGATAAGACATACAAAAACAACACATGTAATAAAACTAAAATAACAAGAGATACATAATTTTACATATGTAACAGAACTAAAATTAACAACAGACACATAATTCTGCATATTTAATAGATTAAAATTAACAAGAGATATAAAATTATGTATATGTAGATGACTAAAAATAACAACAGATACATAATATGCACTTGTACTGACAAAATATAACAAGAGATACAAAATAACTAAACTAAATATTTGAGAAATACAAACTTATCCTTAGTTAACAAACTCAAATAACAAGAGATACAAGAAAACTGCATAGGTAATTTTATTTGAGATACAAGAAAATTATATCAGTAATTTGCTTAATGTATAAACATATTGTAACACCCCGTATTTTTGAGCTAGAAATCGAACCATCGTTCCTACGTTCGTAAAATCTAATCCCATGATTTATTTTGAATACATGTGTCATGATATTTATCCTAGGGTATGAAGTGCTCATGAGGTTAAAATGTTCATAGAAATCATTTAGAGCCAAGTTGAGCTAAGATCATATGATTCGCCCAAAGTTTGGAATTTGATTCTACAAGAATCATCTTTGAACGAGTATAAATTTTTATATATATATATAATTTGGCTAACTAAGACCCACCAAATTGTAGATAATCAAACTATCTTTCCAACGATACCAATTTCGCCGAAATCCGATATCCGAGTAAAAAGTTATGTCATTTTTGGTGTGAGGCAGTGAGCTCTCGCGATAAGCTCGCGACACGAGTTTCATTCCCGTTTCTGGGAGTTACGCCATGATGGTCATTTACAAGAGAAAGAGAGGCCAAGGGGTAGTTTAATCCTTTTTCCCCATCCCTAGCTGTCCAAACACGAATTATAACTCAAAAAGGGACATTATTTACCCATTTTCTTCAAATTAACTCACGTAAAAACCCTCCCCTTTCCCCAAGAACAAAAAAATTCAACTCTTCTCCTCCAAGTAATCTAGAATTCAAGCCTTTCAAGTTCAGAAGTCTCAAGGAAGTATCAAAGTTAGGGTTTCATCCTTCAAGATAAGAAATTTAAGGTACGTGGGTTTTTTTTAAACTACATGGGCATGGTGAAATTATTTTAATGATGAATAAATATTTAAAAATCATGAATTTACAAAGGGGTTTGGATTTACAATTACAATTATGCATTATGAAACCTTATTTATGATAAAGTTTTGGTCTTGAGGCCTTCCCCCTTCAATTCGATATTCATTCATATATGTTTATATGTGGGTTGAATGTTTGAAACTTGATTTGAGAGCACGGAGATTTATATTGCCTCTCTCGTTATGAATTATTCGATTGCGTATTGAGAAGCATGACATAAATGATTTTACTATTATTTGTTGACTTGGTTTTGATGATGACTTGAAGAGAGGGTGTCTTTCTTAATTGCATAAATGAAAGTAATGATCACATTCAGGTTGACAATGTTTCTGTAGTATTGTGAATCTTTCGCATTTCTTTTATCATATGAATTATGTGCATGATTACCAGATAGATAGGAGTGTTTCGGGCCTTCATGGTTTAGAATACTCGTCACGGCCAGGGCCCCGATTCGGGTCGTGACAAGGTGGTTACCCGAAGAAGGCACGAGTTCAGATAACTCATATCCCAAAACCATATTTTGCCGATACGGGTTATTATTTCCCCAAGAGGGATTATACACTAGCCTAGTGTCCTGTGGCGTATCAGAATCAGAAACTCCAACTCTTGCAGAAAACTTGGGTTGAGGGATTACCCGCCGAGTCAATGGCAGATTTTATATAGCCAATGGAATATCAGACTTGTAGGGTGTACCACCTAACTCAGAACTAAGACAAAGATGTTGAGTTGATTTACAGAACTATTTCTAAAGACCTATTTATTATGCCTATGGATTTCTAAATGGTTTATAGTGATATGTTATTTTTTCATGAAATGCTCTCACTTACTTTATGTATCAACATTTTGTTTTTGAATAGTCCTGCATACCAGTACATCTGTATTGACTCCCTATATTTCAGGGTCTGAGACTCAGTACAGAGGTTTCCACTAAGCCATAGATTTATCAGACAGAAGTGTGCAGTTGGTGAGACTTCTTTATTTTGGAAGGCCTATTTTTAGAACATTGTTATTTCATTTTAGTTTTGGGTCCGATTGGTGCCCTTTTTCCAGTTTTAGACAAGTTAATTTCTGATGTATTAGAGATTTCGTAGACTGAAGTAGATGTTGTCTAGATACTTATGGATTTCATTCAATATTATTAAATTGAACTCAAAACATGACCATGATTCCGTTTGTTTAATTTCCACATCTTTTCTTTATGAATGGTGTTCAGGATTGCCAGATAGAAAGGGGCGCCTGGGCCTTTATGGTTTGGGATTCTTGTTGTGGCTAGGGCCTCAACTCGGGTCATGACAAACTTGGTATCAGAGCTAGGTTCATGGTCCCAGGGTGTCTGTGAAATCGCGTCGGGTAGAGTCCTATTTATAGGTGTGTAGCGCGCCATACTTTAAGAAGGAGGCTACAAGGCATTTAGGAATATTTCTCTTTCTTTATGTTCTAGTTCGTGCTACAGAGTTAGAATTTTCCTCTTTCATACTCTAGTTCGTGCTATGGTGTCATCCATACTAAAGTAAAGTTATCTCAATTCTTTCCTTACTCTGATGTTCTCAGATATGTCTCATTGTTGAGGTGATTCAAGTGCAGAAGCTTAGAATCTAAATGGTATTGTCCTTTCTGATTTAGTCATAAACGATTATGAAATTGCACAAGGACTTGAGAGGAGTCCATAAGTGCTTTAAAGAGTATTGATTTGAGTTTATACCCCGATCTACATCAATGGTGCATTTGAGCCTGAGGTATGCAGTATATTCGGTCCCTTTCAAAAAAATTCTTATTGCAAATGTCATGCTTAAGGGTAGTGATATATGTCAGAATGTTGGAACAATATTTCCACCCGAGTAGTAGTATGTGTTAAGTTGTCATACCCTATTGGTATTACGATGATTTCGAAGTTAGTGATATGACGTCAAAAGCTTAGAAGTCAGAATGAGGGTGACTTTTGTATAAGGAAGCTAGTTTAGTTATGTAACTGTTGATGGAGGGATGGTTTGCTATTTTATAGTGATAGACTAATGTGCTAGATTTTTATGTGAGGTTATGTTCGCAAGTCTAGAAGTGTGACCTTGATCTAAGGGGGAGATGATGGATTAAAGTAGTTCCCAAATTTTCTTGTGATGTCAAGTTTCAAGTAATAATCATGTTAAATTAATTCCTATTCAAGAAAGCTCCTCCTACTTCAATTTGAATGAATATCTACCAATGTCTTATGTATTCATGTCTTGCTTATGCCTAAGGTTGGAGCCCTCTATGCAACTCATGCCATGTTCCGACCTCCAAACAGGAAGCAATAATGTCCCTCAGTGATCCAATATTCCAAGTATCCAAGATCTATGTTATGTTGCTCATGATCCCTGTCTTACATAATGCTTGGTCCGAAGAAACTATGCTTTCCATACGTTGTCGATTCATTTCCTGCCGGGATTAGCCAAAGTGCTAAAGTTTATACTAACTCATGGAAAATTTTAGTTCTTTAAATGAGGATCAATCTCTTCAAGTGGAAATCCTTATCTTAGTTATTAACTACCTAAATTTTGGCTTTATGCCATATTGTTCATGATATGTGCACCTATGTCTCTCACTGTGGTCTGTCCTAAGAAATCGTGTTGTGTTGTGTTTGTGACAAACGACTCTTTACTTATGATCCAAACACTTGATATATGAAGTACTTCGGGTCTATCCTATCGATTCTTCACCTCATGTCCCTCCTTGAGTAGTGTAATAAGTATAACATATGGTCCGACAAGTGTTACTTCCATTCATGATGATTGTGCTCGGGTCCCTTTATGACCCTCCGTATGTTAGTGTGATGGTGGTTGTGGAAACGTAATAATGCATTAGGTAGGGGAGTAGATGTTCTTGAATGTGAAAAAATTCATGTGACTTTCTTAGTCAAGGTTATAGGTGATGACAGAAAGGAGGAAATAAACTTTTGTTATGTGAAGTAGTTAGGAAGGAGATATGTGGCGAAAATCTATGTGAAATTGATTGAAATTGTTTGTCTTAGTGGGTGATTCATGAAGTGGGTGTAGTAATGATAGACTTAAATTTTGTGATCGATAAAAATGCAAACCAATGTGCCATGCAATTAGTATTCCTTGAATTAAGACTTGAGGTTGTTGGATTATAGTGATGGGGTGAGGTGATTTCTAAATGTGATGGATGGAACAGGGTCCCGTAGTTTAAGATAACACCTCTTTCCTTCGAGTTGGACTTTAACATAGAAGTATTATACGATGGGACACAAATTCTTGTGGTTATATGTGTATTAGGAGAATTGTAAGTTGAAATGATGAAGCATGTAAATTATTATTTGAGGCATAGATGAGATATCTAAGTGTAAGTCTATTCATTGTATCATATAAAGTAGGGAATGCTTCTATTCCTATGTCTCGCGAAATCGTATTTCATACTTAGTACCAATGTAAATCAGGTTTATGATCACCAAATAAACTCATGCCTTATGTTATGATGATAATTATTTACAGAACTCATGTGCAAGGTCATCCCAATGTAAAGTTTCATTACCTCATGCTTAGTGATTACGCTTTTTGCAAAGGGTTATCATAAAGCTCTTTCGATGCCTTTGCAGATTTTGTTGAGGAAAAATATTCAATGCGAGGTTACATTCCTTATTCCAAACCTTTAGAGCTTCAATAAGTTCCCACCCATCATTCGGGGATGAATGATTCCAAGGTGGAGATAATGTAACACCCCGTATTTTTGAGCTAGAAATCAAACCATCGTTCCTACGTTCATAAACTCTAATCCCATGATTTATTTTGAATACATGTGTCATGATATTTATCCTTGGGTGTGAAGTGCTCATGAGGTTAAAATGTTCATAGAAATCATTTAGAGCCAAGTTGAGCTAAGATCATATGATTCGCCCAAATTTAGAATTTGATTCTACAAGGGTCATCTTTGAACGAGTATAACTTTTTGTATATATATATTTTGGCATATTAATATCCACCAAATTTTAGATAATCTAATTAGCTTTCCAACGATACCAATTTCGCCAAAATCCGATATCCGAGTGAAAAGTTATGTCATTTTTGGTGTGAGGCAATGAGCTCTCGCGATAAACTCGCGACGCGAGTTTCATTCCCATTTCTGGGAGTCGTGCCACGATGGTCATTTATATGGGAAAGAGAGGACAAGGGGTAGTTTAGTCCTTTTTTCCCATCCCTAGCTGTCCAAACACGAATTATAACCCAAAAAGGGGCATTATTTGCCCATCTTCTTCAAATTAACTCACGTAAAACCCTCCCCTTTCCCCAAGAACAAAAAAAATTCAACTCTTCTCCTCCAAGTAATCTAGAATTCAAGCCTTTCAAGTTCAGAAGTCTCAAGGAAGTATCACAGTTAGGGTTTCATCCTTCAAGATAAGAAACTTAAGGTACGTGGGTTTTTTCTAAACTACATGGGCATGATGAAATTATTTTAATGATGAATAAATGTTTAGAAATCATGAATTTACAAAGGGGTTTGAATTTACAATTACAATTATGCATTATGAAACCTTATTTATGATAAAGTTTTGGTCTTGAGGCCTTCCCCCATTCAATTCAATTTTCGTTCATATATGTTTATATGTGGGTTGAATGTTTGAAACTTGATTTAAGAGCATGAATATTTATACCCCCTCTCTCGTTATGAATTATTCGATTGCGTATTGAGAAGCATGATAAATATTTTTACTATTATTTGTTGACTTGATTTTGATGATGACTTGAAGAGAGGGTGTCTTTCTTAATTGCATAAATGAAAGTGATGATTTAAATAGAAGTGCATGATTTGTTACAAGATACTTGACCACCATATGTTTGTGAATTGAATTGAGGATCCTTGACTCTGTTTTCATGAATTTCACGATACATATCCTCTTATACTTTTTGACTAGTTTGGTGATCTAAAAATAATATTTTGGAAGATAAGACTGTAACATGCTAATGTATGGCTTAGAAATATGACTTGCAAGTCTTGGTATGACGATACCAAAACAGATAATGCCATAACAGACTCAGAACAGAACATAAGTCAAATTTCATTCATATTTTTCAGAAATTGATTTCAGAAAGATGCATTTTTAGAAAAGGCTAAAAATGGGATTAAGAGATGTTAGGTGGTTACCCGAAGAAGACACGAGTTCAGATAACTCATAGCCCAAAATCTTGTTTGGAAGATACGGGTTATTATTTTTCCAAGAGAGATTATATGTTGGCCTAGTGCCCTGTGGCGTATCAGAATCAGAAACTTCAACTCTTGCGGCAAACTTGGGTTGGTGGCTTACCCGTCAAGTCAATGGCTGATTCCATATAGCCCGTGAAATATCAGACTTATAGGGTGTACCACCTAACTCAGAACTAAGACAAAGATGTTGAATTGATTTATAGAACTGTTTCTAAAGACCCATTTACTATGCCCATGGATTTCTAAATGGTTTATAGTGATGTGTTTTTGTTTCATGAAATGCTCTCACTTACTTTATGTATCAATATTTTGTTTTTGGATAGTCCTGCGTACCAGTGCATCTGTATTGACCCCCTATATTTCAGGGTCTGAGACTCAGTACAGAGGTTTCCACTAAGCCATAGATTTATCAGACAGAAGTGTGCAGTTGGTGAGCCTTCTTTATTTTGGAAGACCTATTTTTAGAACATTGTTATTTCATTTTAGTTTTGGGTCCGATTGGGGCCCTTTTTCCAGTTTTAGACAAGTTAATTTCTGATGTATTAGAGATTTCGTAGACTGAAGTAGATGTTGTCTAGATACTTATGGATTTCATTCAATATTATTAAATTGAACTCAAAACATGACCATGATTCCGTTTGTTTAATTTCCACATCTTTTCTTTATGAATGGTGTTCAGGATTGCCAGATAGAAAGGGGCACCTGGGCCTTTATGGTTTGGGATTCTTGTTGTGGCTAGGGCCTCAACTCGGGTCATGACAAACTTGGTATCAGAGCTAGGTTCATGGTCCCAGGGTGTCTGCGAAATCGCGTCGGGTAGAGTCCTATTTATAGGTGTGTAGCGCGCCATACTTTAAGAAGGAGGCTACAAGGCATTTAGGAATGTTTCTCTTTATTAGAGACACAGGAAGCCAAGACAGAGAAAAACACAATCAACAAAGCAAAACTACAGATCGATCAACGTACAGTTCAAACTTGTTAATCTACATCTCAGCTTTGGTAGCTTTAATATCCTCACCACCAGCAGATTTGCTTTCCTCTGCAGTACTAATCACCTTATTCTGTTTCTTCTTCTTCTTTTGTTTTCCTTTCTCCACTGACTCTCAACACCCTGTTTTCTTCCACCTCAATCTTGATGTCCTACGTCTTCATCCCTGGTATGTCAAGTGTAATTACATGCTTCTTTTCAGTTTCCCTCCAATCTGAACTAACGAGCTAATAAGACGATTGATTCGACACCTTTTGGGATGGTGAGTGGGGTTTGTTCAAGAATCCTGAAAGGATCACCCTCTTGTGGAAATATTATGTCCCCCCATATGAGGCGTGTGTGTGGTATTAGTGCCTCATTTTTCGATGGAAGAAAGGCCATAGCAATTGCTAAAACTAGAAAACTTATGAAGCTGACAGTTGCTTTCACCATCTTTTTCTCTCTAAATATACTGTTTTCCTTTTAAGGGAATTGAGTATGTTGGAGATTGTTTATGGTCTGCAACGCAACTGTTATGAATGGGCCAAAATCAGTTATGGTAAAGTAGCCCAATATTACATTAAGTGACTATGTGTGGGATACAGATTAATAAATAGCACATTTTAGGAAGAATAGTCTTATGCAAATGGTGATAATTGCTTAGGCAATCCCAATTCTCTCTAATCCTCTCATCCCCTTCTACTACTATTCATGTTCTTTCATATTGTAATTTCTCCATTCTGTATTAATCAAGTTTATTAGTTTCATTCACTTTGTGTAATGATTGTTGAATTGAGAATTCGGGTTCGTTTCATTGGTGCTTACATCCAGAGGTCTTCAATGGAGGGCCCAAAATTTCAAACTCCCTATGATTCAATTAGCGTCGGAAGGGATTCATGGTCAAAGGAGATATGTGAAATTCGTTCATTATTACATGAGTTGATTGGAAACCCTACAAGGAGTAAACCTACTCCGGTGAAGTTTCCACGGTTCTGTAGAGAGAATCCCGAGTTATGGATCTCTAAGGCTGAAAACTACTTTGATTTTTATGAAATTGCAGAAAACCACAAGTTATCTCTGGCGTCGTCCTATCTCGATGGGGCTGCTTTATCGTGGTACCAGTGGCTTTTGCAAAACAAGAAATTGGTTGATTGGGAACATTTTACTGCAAAGGTGTTGGTTCGATTTCCTAAACTACATCTCGAATCACTGGAAAATCACTTGGCTAATCAGATGCCCTCCATGACTGGGTACTCCAGTCGTTTTGAGGCTATTTCGTGGGGCTTCACTAAGACAAATGTACTTTCTTCATGCCCTACACATGTTTATACACAATGGAGAAGTAAAAACAACCCAGCTTTGCCTCAGAAATTTGATATGCAATCTGAATGCAAAAGCAAAATGGATGCACACAATATGTTTGATGAAATGTCTACCAGAGTTTTCACTGAAGAAGTGGAAGAAATGTCTCCTGCCACTATCCTTCTAGGTGATTTGGACGATATTCAATCGACTAGGGTGCTCGACGAATCTGTTCATAGTTGTTGCCACAAGCTAGTTGCTGAGGTGCAACCCGATACTCCAATCAAAATGTTTGATGAAAAAGCATTATGCCTTGAACACAGCAATGTCCAATTGTTCGATGAATGTTCCCCAAGAAATATGTCAAAGAGTATCGATGTTCATGGAGCTGCAATGAATCTCTGTGTATGGGATCTGAGTAAAAGTTCCATGCTTAAGGCTCTCACTGACTATATGCTGAACACGAAGCTACTAATATTGTTGGGCTCTACTAGTGCGTTTGGCTTCATTGCGAATGCTAATTCTATGACTCAAGTGTGGGATCCTGGACAACAAAGATATAAGTTGTGATACGGGTCAAAGAGGCATCTTAGCACTCGAGGATATGAAGACGTGAGGAAAGACCCGAGCTTGTGGGGATGCCTAACCAAGGAACAAGCTTTGAAGTGTAGAGAACAAGTCCCAACACTCCAAAGCTGTCCAAGAAGCCAAGCCCCTTTGTTTGGGCTCATTAAGGGCCTTTTGGTCATTTATGTAACAAGTGTTTCCCTAGCCTATAAATAGAACAATTAGGTCATTTTGTCATTTAGACTTTGATGATATATTTTGAGAGCACCATAGAGTGTCTTGCAAGGTGGAATCCTTGTGGCAAGGTGGAATCTTTGTGTTGGTAGCTTGCTTAGAAACGTTGGTTGCTTGGGGATTCCGGTTCCCTTGAGGTCACGTAAGAGATATGTTTATGTTGTGTGTAGTATTAAAGGTTCAAGAGTGGAATAAGCTCTTGGGTTGTTAATATTACATCTCCATTTGTCTATCTTTCTATCTTTACTTTGTTCTAATCATTGGTGTTCTTGTTCTAGTATTGTAACCTATAACTTGTTGTCATTGTTATATCCTTGTTGTTGTTCATCTGGTCTTCATATTGTTATTGTTAATCTTACTTTGGGTTGGCTGTTTCGGTGTTAAAACACACCCTTTATCTCATCATTGATGTTGTTATTATTGAATCCGAGTGTGGTCTCTAAACGGTCCTTGAATCTTCGGATTTGAGGACGGTTTTGAGTGTGTTTTCTCATCTTCTTGATAATTCCGGTATCAAGTTGGCAGTGAGGAAATTAAAAGTGGTTGATACATACTCTGATGTGAATCGTGTGTTTGATGACAGTTCCCAAAGAGTTGCGTCGAGAGAGCTACAACCAATTGCACCTCTACATATTATATGCCTTTCCAAATTATTCCAATTCCTGCAACAACAATTAGCTCAACTCATTCTTGTTCTCCAAGATCCAAAGAGTAACATATGGTATGCTGCAATAGGAGGTGATTTCTCTTTATGAAATAAAATAACTAAGCAGGCTAGTGCATTGAAAATGGCAATACAGGGAAATGAAGCTCCAAAAGCTATTTGTATTCACGACTTCAAGGTTGTATCAGGTCCATGGCGGACTTGTTGGGCTGGAGTTGCATAATTTCTCTACGCTTGCGGAGCTCAAAGGTTTAGTTGGTGTTCAAGGTGATAAAATAATTGTCTGCCCTCCCACTCTCTCACTGTATGTAGTTGTTGCACTACAAACTTGTCAAAATGATCATGGGAGCTTGTATACGATTGAAAGTGAGCTTGAGTTGGTGAAAGTAGCTTCAATTGTTGTTGCTTATGTTGTTCACAAGGCAATACTCAGTGAGAGTAAAAACTTTTTTGTCTTGGCTAGTTATGGGAAATTTAAGACTATGCTGAGGCTTATGTGCTATGTAGCCCATGCCCCATCTTGGGGGCCATAGATGTGTTGAAGAGTGCACTGTATCACAACAAGTTCTGAAGTCAAATCCAGTATTTAAAGCGCTTAACAATGTCGATGCAATTCAAATTAAGTTTTCAAGTCATAATGGTATATTTGTGGAGATTCAGTTTGCAAAGCTTGGAAAGACGTATGGTGCAGCCATGGGACCCTCTCTCACTGAAAGATCTAGCGCTTTCATAATTATAATTCTGGAACAAAACCATCATTGTTTCTTCCTTCCCCGTGAAGTACTTATGGAGATAAACAAAATGTGTACATTGAGGGGTCCTAAAGCATTTTCCTATATCAAACGATCTTATTGCTTAGCAGGTATCACTGATCCTCATGACTCTCCTAATATAGAGAAGGTAATGAAGATTGTTGGACTTAGCAAGGCAGAGCAGGTGACAATTTTTAAAATTTTGGCTTCTGTTATGATGCTTAGTAATATGGATTTGGCTAAGGGCAATGAAATTGTTTCGTCAATTCTTCATGTTGACAACACTTGGTTTCATCTTTGCACAACCATAGCAGCTCTCTACACACACTCAACTCTTGAAATATTCAACATTATATTGTCCGTGTGGTCCACTCGAACCTTGAGGGCAAGGTTCTTATTGGAGAGGGGAGTATTGTTATGAATGGATCGAAATCAGTTATGGTAAAGTAGCCCAATATCACATTAAGTGGCTATGTGTGGGATACGAGTTAATAAATAACATATTTTAGGAAGAATAGTCTTATGCAAATGGTGATAATTGCTTAGGCAAAGGCTATGTTTCTCATCCCCAATTCTCTCTAATCCTTTCATCTCCTTCTACTACTATTCATGTTCTTTCATATTGTAATTTCTCCATTTTGTATTAATCAAGTTTATTAGTTTTGTTCACTTTGTGTATTGATGGTTGAATTGAGAATTCGGGTTCGTTTCAGCAACTGAGAAGAACTTTTCTTAGGTATATTTGTGAGTTATGTTAACAAAGTGAGGACTTATTTATATAAGGAACGAGAGATCTACAAGTTTCTGGAGAAAATTTGCTTAGGACACTTGGATATAACACAGTCGTCATTTCTGGAAAATACATTTCTCCTCTTGAATTTTCCAGGGATTATATTCACCTAAATAATTTTCTTAAAAGTTTTTTTTTTGGTTTCTCATCCGGTGTCCGTTACCCGTATTGGAGTCCGACTAATTTGGATTCGCGCCGGGTAGGGCCCCATTCGGGGGGTAGGGCTCCCAACAGAGTTTTATCCATGCCCAGGATCGAACCCTCGACCTCTGGTTAAGAGTGGTTCTTAAAAGATACTTCCTCTTATCTTTATTTATTCGCATAATATATAAATATGACCCTAAACTTGACACCAAATTATAACTTTGACCTTAAACTTTGATAGTGCACAAATAGGACCTTTAACTATTTAAAATCTGAACAAATATGACGTCCGATTTTGCATCCCCATGCGTGAGTTTCACTCGCGCCTACGTGGAAAGGTAATCTAATCACACGATGCCACGTCGTAAAAAGGGTTGACTTGGAGGATGGTCATATTTGTGTAGTTTTGAATAGTTAAAGGTCATATTTGTGCACTGTCAAAGTTTTGCTTTTTGTGTTAAAACGATATCTTTTTTATTATTATTATTTTATTTATTTAGGGATCGAACCCGCGCAGTAGGCTAAATAAAGAGCCCAAGAAGAGCAAATAACACCACTGTGCTATCTAAGTATCTTGTTTCATGTGGTTCAACATTAATATACGTACATAAATATAAATTTTCTACTTTATATATACAACGTAATTTTTTTACCGAGGGAGTTCGGCTGAACCCCATGGCAACCACGTAGGTCCGCCCCTGCGTTAATTTAATAACGTTAATTTAATAACATTTTAATAACGTTAATTTAATATACTGCTACTACTATCCTTAATAACGTTTTATTAAAACTATAATTTTTTTCTTATTAGTATAGTTTCATCTTTAATTTAATATTTAAATAAATTATATTTAGATAACTTAAATTCACCCTTTGCTTTATAATATATATACATACCCGCGCGATTTTTTTCGTATGAGGCTGACCCACCTAATTAATAAATCTTCAATATTGCTCTTTTTCCGCAATGAAATTAGATGTCATTTTCATCTTTGAGCCAAAAATAATAAAAAATAATTGTGAAAAGTCATTTAAAGGTCATATTTGTGCAGTTTTGAATAGTTAAAGGTCATATTTGTGCACCGTCAAAGTTTAAAGTCAAAGTTATAATTTAGTGTCAAGTTTAGGGTCATATTTATGTATTATGCCCTTAGAGTTTAAGCTGGACGCGCCCAGTTTTGCGTGTTGAACACGCGTTTTGCTACGTAGGATCGGAGGTCATATTTGTGTAGTTTTGAATAGTTAAAAGTCATATTTGTGCACTGTCAAAGTTTAAGGTCAAAGTTATAATTTGATATCAAGTTTAGGGTCATATTTATATATTAAGCCTTATTTATTTATGTGGCATCATTCAAATTTAAAGAGTTAAATATTTTAATTTTAATTGTAAATCCGAACATAAACTTTTTAATATTTTAAAAATAAAATCGACATAATTAAAAATCACATAAAAAGGTAATATAAGATGCAATGATTTATAATTCAAAATATCTAAAAGGCATATGAAAAAAATTTACACCAAACAAAGAATAGGTTGAATGTCAAAATGTAAAAAGTGTCACTTAAACGTCCACATCTGTTAATTGCACTCTCAAACCATTGCTTGAGTTTAGTTTAATTTTAATATATAGTTTCATTAGGAGGTGCTTTACACTTTACACGAATTGAATTGTTTTAGGGGGGAAGTTGTAAAAGTTCTTGGTTAAGTAGTGTATTTCAGCAGAAGTATTAGCACATTAGTTTGAATTCCCAAAAACAGTTTTAATTTTAAACGAATTTATACAACTATACAATATGTCTAGCAGTATTTTATTAATAATTCTTGTTAAGAATTCGTTCTCTACTGATTTTCTTATTTTCTCCTAACTTTTGCTTATCGATGGAACGTGTTGCCTGACGTGTTTCAAGGAAGCACTAAACAGAAAGTAAAGAACACAATGATTTTTACGTGAAAAACACCCAACTCAAAAGGTGTAAAAAACCACGACCTGCACCTCTACAGGATTTAACCCCAACTTCAGTAAAAAACTCTGAGCCTCAACAACGACTGATTACAAAACTCTTGTAACCAACAAATAGGAATTATAAACTCTAATTCCTATAACTCAACAACTAGGAATTATAAACTATAATCCCTATAACTCAATAACTAGGAATTATAAACTCTAATTCCTAACTACACACACACCTCCCAAGGTATGTGTTCCCAAAGTCTCTGAGTTTTTTTCAACTCGAAGACTAGCTCCTAATTCAGTTTATAACACACTGAAACTAATATTACATGAATAACTCAAACACAATGAACAACTCTAAAAATCAATGCTAAAACTCTTAGCTGGATTCTGTACTGAGGACCAGGTTCTTCAACGTGTTTCTTCAGTGATTGAGTAGCACTTCGTGAAGTCAATCTGTCGATTGAGCTTTTCTGCTTTTTTAGGTGCGTGAATTATTCTGGCTGCTGCATCTTCTATTTAAGCACAGCTCTCCAAAGAGTCATTCTTTATTTCAAACTCCTCCTCTAATCAAAACTCTCATTGCATAGAGTTTTACTTCAAGTGAGACTCCTTCTTCAATTCCAACTCTTGTCTCCTTGGTGTTATAGTCAAATTTCAATTCTTTAAATCAGCACATATTAATTTATCAGAAGCTTTCTCCTCCCACACATAGGACTCCTTTTTCAACTCAACTTGTTTTCCCTTATCATCAAGTGTTTGAATCAAATTCAACTTGTTCTATTCCCCATGTGATCAGTAAGTTGAAGTTTCCAGTTGCATTGAATTAACTCATATCAACTTGTTTCATTCATATTGTCATTCATCAAAACTTCAAGGTTCCAACAAATTCCCCCTTTTTGATGATGACAAACCTCTTGTCTTTGTGCATTCAAATATCTTCACCTGTAGACACTAAAGTATAAAACACTAGAATGAAACAAGTTAGTCAATGGGTTATAAACATTACACAACCCTCTTATCTTCCCCCTTTTGGCATCATCAAAAAACCATTTCAATGCAATAATATACTAGCCAAAGTGATTTGTTATGCTATTCATGGCCACTGGGGCTATCGCCAAAATAATCAGACAAAGACTTTAGCCAACCTAGTGATGTATTAAAGAGAGCAAAAATATGAGTCAATTTAGCAAAGATAACCATTCCATTTAACTGACAGAGGATGCTCCACATTAAACCTAAGCTAGTACTGAACAAAGCAAAATAATTGAGTATTAAAAAAATCCGATATAAAAGTGGGACATGGCTAAGGATACAAATAGTGAGGAGCTGATGAGGATGGTGGAACAGGTGATATCAACTGTGTCAATTGATGAATGACTTCAACATTTTCATCCCTCTATCAATCAAGGTCAAGCTTCAAAGTCATGATCCTAGCCTTAAAGACCTCTTATTCAACTTCATGACTGTCTTATGCAGCTTCTAGTTCAGATTTTTTTTTCTCAAATGAGTCTTAGCCCTCCTTATTGAAACGGGTAGAGCAACATGATTCATCTGTTCAAGAACATTTTTTTTAGAAGTCAAACCTGATTACCAATTAGGAACTAAAAGGGAAAGCATGGCCGTTTTCATTCTTCAGAAACATATGCTGCATGTGATTGATGATCAAGCTTGGCAAATCCATGGTACACAACTAATATTTTGGTTGAGAAAGAAGAAGGAATTTCTGGTATAAGATTAACACACTTGTACACACCCATTTGGAGAGAATCAAAGAAAGTTTGGTCAACAATTCATTAGCTTTATTAGACAATGAGAGGATGAAGTGTGTGGAATTGAACAGGTGTGCTCAACTATTTCAACTTAGACAGCCTATGCTTATGTCAGTGTAGAACATACCTGATAAGAAGAACTTTGTGGTCACAATTGCTTGCTTGTACCTATTTTTCTGCACAATCTAATACAAAATTAGGTTAAAAAGGTCAAAAATATGGAATTGGGACACACAACTAAATGTGTAAGACTGAATAGAATAACTTTTTAGCTAATACGATTAAAAAGAAAAATGATTATTCTAGTCAATCATTGAGGGGAGTTCATGCAATTTTAATCATCCCCAAGTCTAACCTATTCCTTTCAAAATGCTCTCTACTTAGTGCCTTTGGTGCTTCTCCAGTCAATTAAGTAACCCACATAGTCAATATTTTTATAGCCCCCAAGAGTGAAATTATTTTCCTTTGGATATCATAGTCTCAAGCCATTGATTCCCATGAGATATCTCAAGATTCTTTTGACAATACCAATTTTTATGAACTACTAACAAAATTACCAGCAACTTGTGTTGATTTTATTGATGCATCCATTTCTTTATTTGTTGTTCCCCTGTCAATATACCCTCATTCTGTACAACAGTTGAACCAGGTGGTACAACATGTTCCCCCTGTCAATATGCCCTCAGTCTGTACAACAGTTGAACTAGGTGGTACAACATGTTCCTGTGCATTCACATCAGTTTCACAGTCATCCTCTTTTTTTATTTTTTTTAAACCTCCCTTGCTTCCCCCTTACACGAGCACTACAAATCTGGCCATCTTTCAAATGATCCATTCTCCCTTTAAATGTGGTGAGTGAAAGAAACTTTATTTTCTTCTAGTCTTATGCCTTGAGCAAGCCTTATCCATGTACAAATTTTGCTTGCCTCCTTTCACTCTTACCTGCAAAACAAATTAGGGATTAAATTTAGGCACCCAGACAATCTCGGGTCCTTTCTTATGAGTAAATGAATGAATCAGATTTCTTCTAGCCCATGCAGGCAACAAGTTACGTGACCTATTTCTCTGACCAGGTTTACTTATCCTTTTCTTGGTCTGAGATAGTTTATTTTCCAGATTTAGACTGCTAGATCTGCTTTTGGCAGCAACTGAACATTCAGTGGTTGGATGTCCAAGGTTACCACAACTATAACATAAATTTTTAGGAACATCAAAATTTTTGTGGAATCCTAATCCTGCCTTTTCACTGTAATTTCTTTCCCCCAATTTGTGAACAATTCTTGAGGAGTTTGTCCACCTATTTTCCCTTTCAAGATCAAGTTTTAGTTTAGAAACTTCTTGACTCAACTTATTCATTTTTTCAGTTAGATCATGACATTCTTGTTTGTATCTAACTAGCTCAAGTTCAGCATTTTCTTGATCTTTACTCATGGCCTTTTTTCCCTTTTCAGAGAGTATCAATTTTAGAACTTCAGACTTAAGATCATTGTTTGAAGAATCAAGTTGCTCAACCTGTTTCTTGAGAGTGCAGTTTTCCTGTTCGACAATGTTCTTGCAAGCTTCTAAATCAATAAAATCAAATTTGATGCTTGCAAGACTGTTGAACAGCTCATCCCTATCAGAAGTCGATTCTTGGAAGTCATCAATTAGTGCACTCATCAATGAAATAAGTTTTGTTTTAGAAAACAAATGCAACTTTTCTTTAAGTTCAATTATACTTACCCCAGAAACATCATCTTCTTCCTCCAAGTCTGAATCTCCAAGAGCCATGAGTGCTGCTTCATCAACTTCATCATCATCTGAGTCAAATCCCCAAGCTTCTACCATTGCATATTCTTCTATCTTTTTGATTTTTTCTTTTAATTCCTTTTCAGCCCTTTCCTTTCTCCATTTTATTTCCCAGACAGGACAATTCTTAATATGATAATCAGTCTTACCACACTTGTAGCATCCATTTAGATTGTCATTTGACCATTTCTTACTACCTGTTCCCTTCTTCTTTTTGAATAATTTGCTAAAGTTCTTAGTTATAAAGGCAACTTGTTCTTTATCAAGTTCAATTTCTTCATCACTGAAAGATGCCTTCAGAGCTAAGGTATCCTCTGGGGCTTCTAGCACTTTAGTTCCATCAATTTCCATTTCATAAGTTCTTAAATTCCCCACTAATTCATCCAGGGTTATGTCTGCAAGATCCTTATTTGCTTCCCTGATCGCAGTCACCTTAACATTCCACTTTGATTTTGGTAATACCCTCAGTACCTTCTCGACTTGTTCTTCTTCAGATATAGCTTTTCCTAAGGAGGTCAGCTCATTTGTTAAGGCAATAAGCCTTGTCATCATCTCATGCAAGGTTTCATTCTCCTTCATCTTAAATACCTCATACTCAGTGAAGAGAAGAGAAATTCTGAATTTTCTTACTTGAGATGTGCCTTCATGAGCATTTACTAGAGCATCCCAAATTTTCTTAGCAGTGGTGCATGTTGATACCCTGTTGTATTCAACAGGTCCTAATCCATAGACCAAAATATTTTTGGCCTTAGCATTTTTCTTTAATGCCAGTAAGTCATGAGGAGTGAATTCACTTCTTACTTTCTTGACCTGTTTCCCATTTTCTAACTTTATTGGAATAGTAGGATCATCAGTGATCCTATCCCATAACTCGTAGTCTTCCCCTTGAATGAATGTTTCCATCCTGGCTTTCCACCAAATAAAGTGAGAACCATCAAAGAGTGGAGGTCTAATAGTGGATTGACCTTCACTGTGACCAGTAGGTGGTGCGGAATTCATCATATTGATCTTTGTCTTAGGTGCTAGCCCTTTTTAAGACAACCTTTCTTTGATACCACTTGTTAAGAATTCGTGCCCTATTGATTTTCTTATTTTTGCCTAACTTTTGCTTATCGATGTAACGTGTTGCCTGACGTGTTCCACTAACGTATTTCAAGGAAGCACTAAACAGAAATTAAAGAACACAATAATTTTTACGTGGAAAACACCCGGCTCAAAAGGTGTAAAAAACCACGACCTGCACCTCTACAGGATTTAACCCCAACTTCACTAAAAAACTCTGAGCCTCAACAACGACTGATTACAAAACTCTTGTAACTAACAAATAGGAATTATAAACTCTAATTCCTATAACTCAACAACTAGGAATTATAAACTCTAATCCCTATAACTCAATAACTAGGAATTATAAACTCTAATTCCTAACTACACACACACCTCCCAAGGTATGTATTCCCAAAGTCTCTGAGTTTTTTCCAACTCGAAGACTAGCTCCTAATTCAGTTTATAACACACTGAAACTAATATTACATGAATAGCTCAAACACAATGAACAACTCTAAAAATCAACGCTAAAACTCTTAGCTGGATTCTGTACTGAGGACCAGGTTCTTCAACGTGTTTCTTCAGTGATTGAGTAGCACTTTGTGAAGTCAATCTGTCGATTGAGCTTTTCTGCTTTTTTAAGTGCGTGAATTATTCTGGCTGCTGCATCTTCTATTTAAGCACAGCTCTCCAAAGATTCATTCTTTATTTCAAACTCCTCCTCTAATCAAAACTCTCATTGCATAGAGTTTTACTTCAAGTGAGACTCCTTCTTCAATTCCAACTCTTGTCTCCTTGGTGTTTTAGTCAAATTCCAATTCTTTAAATCAGCACATATTAACTTATCAGAATCTTTCTCCTCCCACACATAGGACTCCTTTTTCAACTCAACTTGTTTTCCCTTATCATCAAGTGTTTGAATCAAATTCAACTTGTTCTATTCCCCATGTGATCAGTAAGTTGAAGTTTCCAGTTGCATTGAATTAAGTCATATCAACTTGTTTCATTCACATTGTCATTCATCAAAACTTCAAGGTTCCAACAATTCTCAATAGGGGCGACAAGTATAAGCAAAAAGAGTTATGTAGTAAGATAATACTAGCATTTTGTATGTTGACTGTCGGGTCCATACGGTTCATTTGAATATAAAGACTTCTTTATACGATTTTAAACAATTTTTATTTGGTGAGCTAATTTTTAAAATTGAATTAAATCCAACTTCATTATTTCTTTTTCGGAAAAGGGTCTAATATATCCTTCAACTATTGAAAATGGTACACAAATACCCTCCTTCCACCTTTAGGCTCAAAAATACCCTTAATGTATTAAAAATGGCTCAAAAATATCCTTCTTCCTCTATTGGTTCAAAAATACCCCTCCATCCACCTATTTGGGTAAAAAATGCCCTTAACATTAAATTTAAGTCCAAAAATGTCTCCTTCTGTTAACAAATTCTGATGTGAAATATAATTTTATTTAAATTAAATACATGATATTATTTTTATTGGTCCACATGTAATTAGACTCAAATTCATTCACAATTTAATGGTCCTCTTTTCACTAATTTTTTTAGTTATATATAAAAAATTAAAAAGAATTAATTAATGTTTAAGTGCAAAATTAGAAAAGAATGCCTTAAATAGGATAATTAGCAAAGGACAAATACTCTCGTAGTTAATGATTATCTATGCGTGCTAAAATATTAGAAAACATATTTTAGGTAAAATTTTGAAGACTTTTAGTTCTTTTTAGGTTTTGAACTTTTTATATAAAAAAAAAACTTGAAAGTAATTTAAGTCTTTATTTAATTTAGGTAAGAATGCATAATATTTTACACTTCTATCCTTCTCCAACATGAAACCATAAAAATAGTAATAATACAAAGAAAAATAGTAATGATATATATATATATATATATTAAAATGTAATTAAAAAAAACACCCCTACGTGAAACCAAAAAAAAAATAACTTTTTTTATTAAAAAAACATTCTCTCTTAGAAGACTTTACAATAGATAAAATCATTTAATCTTTTTTTCTTATATATATTAAAATGTAATTAAAAAAAACACCCCTAGGTGAAACCAAAAAAAAAAAAATTTTTGTTTTTAAAAAAAACATTCTCCCTTAGAAGACTTTACAATAGATAAAATCATTTAATCTTTTTCCTTTAATTTTTATTTTATTAAATAAATAAATAGAATGGAATTAAGAGTCCTAAAATATATAAATATGAAACCCGAAACATATAGAAAAATTAAGAGTCCTAAAATATATGGAAGGAAATTAAGAGTTCTAAAATAGAAAAAATATATTTCTTGAAAAAACAAAAATTACCATAAATATAGCTATTATGATGTACCATAAATTACTTGATAACTTGGTACCAACCTAAAACTAAAAAAATAATCATTAAAAAAAAAAATCTACCCCTGACGTAAAACCCACAAAAACTATATAATAATAAAAAATTATAATTAAAAAGCCTAGAAATAATATAATAATAAAAAGTTGTAATTGAAAAAACCTCAATATAATATAATAAGAAAATAAATTGTAACTAGAAAAAGCCATCACTACGTGAAATCAAAAAAATAATATACTAATTAATGCATATCTATTCCATCAAAAAATATATAATATCATAATTAAACAATTGTAATTACAAAAAAAATTACCCCTACGTGAAACCAAAAAAATAATATAATATGAGGAGACATTTTTGGACTTAAACTTAATGTTAAGGGCATTTTTGATACAGTAAAAACTTGAAAGAAACGAAATTGGCTCAAAACAGTCCAAACACACTCCAAAACTAGTACACTAATTCAAAGAACCGAGGACCCTTTTGGAGACCACTCTCGAATTCAAGAATGCAATACAAGAAGGACAATATTACAAGGTGTTTG
The DNA here is from genome assembly GCA_030864215.1 of Capsicum pubescens. Classification (NCBI taxonomy): domain Eukaryota; kingdom Viridiplantae; phylum Streptophyta; class Magnoliopsida; order Solanales; family Solanaceae; genus Capsicum; species Capsicum pubescens. The sequence continues at coordinate 18,078,636 of CM061543.1, read as the reverse complement.
ACACCTTTGCAACCAACAACAAACTAAGTTAACAACACAAGATTAAATCACAATGAGAACAACAACAACAACAACAAAAAGGGCTTCACAAGACAAGATACAAAACAGATATAAGATTACAAAAGGAAAAAGATAGATAGATAGATCACATGAAGGTATAATGTTAAGAACCCAAGAATGGTAACTATTGGACCCTTAACACTACATACAACAATAAACCTATCTCTTACAAAGACACAAGATCGGAATCCACCTCTCTAGCATCAATGTTTCCAAGCAATCAACAACAAAGAGAATTCACCATATTGTTGTCGCCTAGTTTCGGTTTTGCCTCATCAAGAAAAGAGAGGACTTTGTGTTTTTCAAGTGTTTCTCACTTCAACATCCATAATAATCTAAGTAAATAAAACCCTACATTGTTATTTATATAACTATTACAAGATATAAGTTAAAATGACCAAAAGGATCTTCAAAGAGTGGGTTGCCCATCAAGTGTAAGTTATGGGCTGATTTTGGTGTGTTTTGGGCCTCTTCTACACTTAAATTGCACACACCAAGTCTCGAGACCAACACGCACTCTTATAAGTCCATAGCCGTGATTATTATTGTATTACCCTCTACATCTTGAGAGGAATTTGCCCACAAATTCACGGTTTCATCTCGTTCAATTGGCCACTTCAAAAGAAACCACTCAAAACAATCCGCAAAGCATGAAGAACCCAAAATATCAATAATAACAAGGGATGTATAAAAAACGAGCTAAAAACATCCCACAAGAGATGCACAAAAAATAGTCCATAAGCTATCCAAACCCGAGAGCATAATGACAAAAAGTCTTGGATCCAATATCTTCATTTTGACCCTCGGGTTCCTCTCCCTCTTGAGATTGGCCTTCAATATCATCCGACTCAAGTTTCCTTCTATTATATAAGCATCGTCGTAGACTCCATATCCTTCGTGTCTCTCTCTACCATGTTCCTCTTCTTGGATGTGTCGGTTTTCGGAAAGGGAAGTTTCGGTTGAGAGGCTCGATTTGGTAACGTGGAGCTTCGGTTGTGGAGCTTGGATGGGAGGAAATTGGCTTCCAATTCCTCCTTGTTGGAATTGATCAACTTGCGGGGGAAGTGGTCTATTTTGTTCTCGGTTTTGAGGGTTATTTAGAGCTTGGCTTGTAGTATTATGTTGTGGTCTTGGAGGATTGGTCATTGGAAGTAAAGTTTCGGGAGTAAAAGCACGAGAGTTCCTTCGACTCTCCATTTGATCCAACCTCTCACTCATAGTTACCACATCTGAGTTAATTTTTTTAAGACCCGAATTTGCCCTACCAAGGTCTTGGGACAAAGCATCAAGGAGGGCCAATATGGTTTCCATTATGCCCAAGAAGTTACCTACAAAACAACAAACAAGTTAGATGTACAAGAATGGTCCTCACACTCCCTCACTATTGTTTTGTCTCTCGGATTTTTTTTTACTTTGATCTCACAAGTGTCGTAACCTTGCTTGTACTCCATGAGAAATTGAGAGGTGGACCAAGTATTACAACGACTCAAAAGAATAAGACACACAAAGGAACGTATACACAAAGTTTCAAAACTAACTTACAATCTAGTACTAGCTCGTAAGTTAGTAATGGAATAAACAAATGAAACTAATGAAACAACACAATGAAACTAAAAGATCAAAATTTGAGCCAAAATTATTGCGTGAACAGTGTATATGGTGATGTGGCGGTCCACGTGACAGTCCACTGGAGCTTCGGTTCTTGACAAATTTTAATTTCATAATTTGGACTTTGGTGGAAATTGTTCAATGGGGGGAAATACAAACTAGTCTTTGGAGCTCATTTTTCAATTCAAATTTCAAGACTTAAAAGTCTTTGACTAGACTTGTACTTCTCCTTAAAACACGAACCCTTTTTTTATGGAAAAAGGTTGAGATGTGATGTAAAGTCTTTTTGGTGGTTAGAGGTCTTTCAAGATTCAACAAATACTACACCTTGTCTTTCACCTTCTTAAGATCTAAGTTCACTTTAATATTAACAAGGTGATGAATATGGTGAAGAAATTCAAGAACACAACAACCACAATAAGAACAACCAACAATAATATCCCAAGAACAATAAGTCCACCACAACAAGGTCAACAATCTCACGGCCAAGACCATAAGGATAGCAACAACAATCGGCTAAGTCCCCTGTGTGTTGTGTTTTCGGTTTTACAAAAGGTGAAGGTTGTGATGAAAAAAAAGAACACAACAACAATCTTCCAAGATCTACAACAACACCACAACACAAGGCCTTCCATTCGGTCAAGTCTAGAACAACAACAACATCCAATCGACCACACTTTGTTCACAACAACAATATTAACAATTCAAGCTCAAGTTTGAATCGACTCAAAGTGTTAGTGAGGAGCAAAACTAACACTACAAACACACAAGACAAGTAAAAGACTCCTAGACCTAGACTCAAGAACAAATCTCATCCTAGAACGGCCAAGAACAAAATTTCGGTCAAGACAACAACAATGGACAGATTGCAATTTTTCTAAAATTTTCAGCTTTTCAATATTTTTTTTTTCTAACAAGCAAGCCCAAGATTGATCTTATAGGAACAAGATCAATCCATGCTCTGATACCAAATGATACGGTAAGAACTTGAAAGACACGAAATTGGCTCAAAATAGTCCAAACACACTCCAAAAACATTCCACTAATTCAATGAACCGAGGACCCTTTTGGAGACCACTCTCGGATTCAAGAATGCAATACAAGAAGGACAATATTACAAGGTGTTTGACACCTTTGCAGCCAACAATAAACTAAGTTAACAACACAAGATTAAAACACAATGAGAAAAAGAACAACAACAACAACAAAAAGGGTTTCACAAGACAAGATACAAAACAGATATAAGATTACAAAAGGAAAAAGATAGATAGATAGACCACATGAAGGTATAATGTTAAGAACCCAAGAATGGTAACTATTGGACCCTTAACACTACATACAACAATAAACCTATCTCTTACAAAGACACAAGATCGGAATCCACCTCTCTAGCATCAATGCTTCCAAGCAATCAACAACAAAGAGAATTCACCCTATTGTTGTCGCCTAGTTTCGGTTTTGCCTCATCAAGAGAAGAGAGGACTTTGTGTTTTTCAAGTGTTTCTCACTTCAACATCCATAATAATCTAAGTAAATAAAACCCTACATTGTTGTTTATATAACTATTACAAGATTTAAGTTAAAATGACCAAAAGGATCTTCAAAGAGTGGGTTGCCCATCAAGTGTAAGTTATGGGCTGATTTTGGTGTGTTTTGGGCCTCTTCTACACTTAAATTGCACACACCAAGTCTCGAGACCTTCACGCACTCTTATAAGTCCATAGCTGTTATTATTATTGTATTACCCTCTCCATCTTGAGAGGAATTTGCCCACAAATTCACGGCTTCATCTCGTTCAATTGGCCACTTCAAAAGAAACCACTCAAAACAATCAGCAAAACATGAAGAACCCAAAATATCAATAATAACAAGGGATGTATAAAAAACGAGCTAAAAACATCCCACAAGAGATGCACAAAAAACAGTCCATAAGCTATCCAAACCCGAGAGCATAATGACAAAAAGTCTTGGATCCAATATCTTCATTTTGACCCTCGGGTTCCTCTCCCTCTTGAGATTGGCTTTCAATATCATCCGACTCAAGTTTTCTTCTATTATATAAGCATCGTCGTAGACTCTATATCCTTCGTGTCTCTCTCTACCATGATCCTCTTCTTGGATGTGTCGGTTTTCAGAAAGGGAAGTTTCGGTTGAGAGGCTCGATTTGGTAACGTGGAGCTTCGATTGTGGAGCTTGGATGGGAGGAAATTGGCTTCCAATTCCTCCTTGATGGAATTGATCAACTTGCGGGGGAAGTGGTCTATTTTGTTCTCGATTTTGAGGGTTATTTAGAGCTTGGCTTGTGGTATTATGTTGTGGTCTTGGAGGATTGGTCATTGGAAGTAAAGTTTCGGGAGTAAAAGCACGAGAGTTCCTTCGACTCTCCATTTGATCCAACCTCTCACTCATAGTTACCACATCTGAGTTAATTTTTTTAAGACCCGAATTTGCCCCACCAAGGTCTTGGGACAAAGCATCAAGGAGGGCCAATATGGTTTCCATTATGCCCAAGAAGTTACCTACAAAACAACAAACAAGTTAGATGTACAAGAATGACCCTCACACTCCCTCTCTATTGTTTTGTCTCTCGGATTTTTTTTTACTTTGATCTCACAAGTGTCGTAACCTTGCTTGTACTCCATGAGAAATTGAGAGGTGGACCAAGTATTACAACGACTCAAAAGAATAAGACACACAAAGGAACGTATACACGAAGTTTCAAAACTAACTTACAATCTAGTACTAGCTCGTAAGTTAGTAATGGAATAAACAAATGAAACTAATGAAACAACACAATGAAACTAAAAGATCAAAATTTGAGCCAAAATTATTGCGTGAACAGTGTATATGGTGATGTGGCGGTCCACGTGACAGTCCACTGGAGCTTCGGTTCTTGACAAATTTTAATTTCATAATTTGGACTTTGGTGGAAATTGTTCAATGGGGGGAAATACAAACTAGTCTTTGGAGCTCATTTTTCAATTCAAATTTCAAGACTTAAAAGTCTTTGACTAGACTTGTACTTCTCCTTAAAACATGGACCCTTTTTTTATGGAAAAAGGTTGAGATGTGATGTAAAGTCTTTTTGGTGGTTAGAGGTCTTTCAAGATTCAACAAATACTACACCTTGTCTTTCACCTTTTTAAGATCTAAATTCACTTTAATATTAACAAGGTGATGAATATGGTGAAGAAATTCAAGAACACAACAACCACAACAAGAACAACCAACAACAATCTCCCAATAACAATAAGTCCACCACAACAAGGTCAACAATCTCACGGCCAAGACCACAAGGATAGCAACAACAATCGGCTATGTCCCCTTTGTGTTGTATTTTCGGTTTTACAAAAGGTGAAGGTTGTGATGAAAAAAAAGAACACAACAACAATATTCCAAGATCTACAACAACACCACAACACAATACCTTCAACTCGGTCAAGGATAGAAAAACAACAACATCCAATCGGCCACACTTTGTTCACAACAACAATATTAACAATTCAAGCTCAAGTTTGAATCGACTCAAAGTGTTAGTGAGGAGAAAAACTAATACTACAAACACACAAGACAAGTAAAAGACTCCTAGACCTAGACTCAAGAAAAAATCTCATCCTAGAACGGCCAAGAACACAATTTCGGTCAAGACAACAACAATGGACAGATTGCAATTTTTCTGAAATTTTCAGCTTTTCAATATTCTTTTTTTTTTCTAACAAGCAAGCCCAAGATTGATCTTATAGGAACAAGATCAATCCATGCTCTGATACCAAATGATACGGTAAGAACTTGAAAGACACGAAATTGGCTCAAAATAGTCCAAACACACTCCAAAAATATTCCACTAATTCAAAGAACCGAGGACCCTTTTGGAGACCACTCTCGGATTCAAGAATGCAATACAAGAAGGACAATATTACAAGGTGTTTGACACCTTTGCAGCCAACAATAAACTGAGTTAACAACACAATATTAAACCACAATGAGAAAAAGAACAACAACAACAACAAAAAGGGCTTCACAATGCAAGATACAAAACGAATACAAAATTACAAAAGGAAAAGGATAGATATATAGACCACATGAAGGTATAATGTTAAGAACCCAAGAATGGTAACTCTTGGACCCTTAACACTACATACAACAATAAACCTATCTCTTACAAAGACACAAGATCGAAATCCACCTCTCTAGCATCAATGTTTCCAAGCAATCAACAACAAAGAGAACCCACCCTATTGTTGTCGCCTAGTTTCGGTTTTGCCTCATCAAGAGAAGAGAGGACTTTGTGTTTTTCAAGTGTTTCTCACTTCAACATCCATAATAATCTAAGTAAATAAAAATCTACATTGTTCTTTATATAACTATTACAAGATATAAGTTAAAATGACCAAAAGGGTCTTCAAAGAGTGGGCTGCCCATCAAGTGTAAGTTATGGGCTTATTTTGGTGTGTTTTGGGTCTCTTCTACACTTAAATTGCACACACCAAGTCTCGAGACCAACGCACACTCTTATAAGTTCATATCCGTGATTATTATTGTATCAATTTTTGATCCAAATAGGTGGATGAGGGGGTATTTTTGAACCAATAGAGGAAGAAGGGCATTTTTGAGTCATTTCTAATACATTAAGGGTATTTTTGAGCCAAATAGATGGATGGAAGGATATTTTTGAGTCTAAAGATGGAAGGAGGGTATTTATGTACCATTTTCAATAGTTGAAGGGTATATTAGACCCTTTTCCATTTTTTGTTTAACATTGTGAACAGAATGTGATTAAAGTCGTCAGCATCCGCAATTTCAATTCACCATTTAACGACTACTTGAAAAAAAGTCCATCCTCAAGAAATATTTTTCATGATGAAAAAAGTCATATTTTTGCAGAATTATTTTGCTAAAAGATCAAAAGCCCATAAAATATTTTGGGCATGGAGGGACGCAAAGTTAGGCTAGTATGGAGAATATGATTTTGTGGGTAAGGTTTTGAATTTCCAGCCCTCCATGAAATTGTCACTTTAGATAGATTCTTTTCCTTTATTTATGAAAAAATTACGACGAGTACAAAACGTCAAGTCATAATTATCATACGTAGTTCATATTTAACATAATTACTATATTTTTGAACTCCATGGGTGAAAAGGGCTCATGAATGAACATCACACATATCTTAAACCCTTAAGCTTGAAAGAGAAACACCAATCTTGATACTTTCTTGAATGTTACTGGACTGGGCCGGGAACTTGAATTCTTTGTTTTCTTGGAGAGAAAGTAATGGAATTTGATGATCTTGGGGGAGGAGAGGGTTTGTTCTTGAGAGGAGAGAAGATGGACAAATAATGCCCTAACTAAGCTTTAAGTCGTGAATTTACAAAATTAGGTTGAGGGGAAAAGACGTAAATGCCCCTCAAACATTTAAATTTGTAACTAGAATGCGGATTAATACGTCACCGCGATGCGATGAGGACTCCATCGCTATAGCTACCGCGACACGACGCTACCTCGATGAGCTGCTGGAATCGTGAACCAAACATGACCCAATCCTCGTCCGAAATATTCAAAATTTCTCCGAGACATGCTCCTTACATCCCTGAACATGAATTAACTCAAAAACCAACATCTTGGAGTCGAGAAGACCAATTTTAAAAAAATCTCGAAGTTAAGAGGACTTAAAAATGACTAAGTCCCCAACACTTAGTGAAATTTTCAGGTTTTAAGCCTCTTATGCATGCAACTAGGAGCTGAATTGAGCTAAGAATAATGTGGGGTATTACACTTACGGAGGACATGAACCTTGATAAAAAGGTGTGGAGAACACGGATTATGGTAGAGGGTTAGGAGGTGGGAGTGTATCAGTAACAGTAGGGGAATGTTCTTTATTTGTGTCTGATGTTTCTTGTTCGTGATATTGAGTGTTGTCTATGATTTTGGATAGATAGTTTTTAGTATTATCTTGAGGCTAGCGGTGTTAGTTTGTTTGTGCATACTGTACGAGCTTATATGCGCATATGTTTTGTATTTGTTATATTGTTATTGGTCCTAAGCCGGGGGTCTATCCCAATCTACTTCTCTACTTCACCGGAGGTAATGGTATGGTCTGCATACACTCTACCCTCCCCAGACCCCACTATGTGAGATACACTGGGTATGTTCTTGTAGTTGTTATTGTATATTTTTTAGGCGATAAGTTCAAGAGAATTATTGCTCGTATTTACGATTTTACAACTCTTTTGATTAATGATTGTGTAATGATTATTTCTATTTTCAAGACTAATTTGAAAATAACTAAGTAGTCATTTGTCCATGAAAATTAAAAAAAAGTGAAGTTGAAGTTGTGTTTGGCCATACCTTTTGAAAAGAATGAAAAACCTGCTACAACTCTGCATCCGCATCATTAATTTTTAACAGACATACAATACTAAAATGAATAAAAATTACTTACTATGATTCTGCAATTTTCTGGCCAACTTTGGATACCTATTGCCTATGAGTCTGAGTATCACTTTCTGGATAAACATCTTCACCAACACTTTAAAAGTTCTTGCATTTCGTTGAACTAGACATATATTCCTTTTCTTCCACACGTATATGGTATATTACTCTATCCAAGGTGATTTTGTATATAACAATATCAACATTCTTGCCCATTATAAGTGCAATATAATTGCCCATTGCATTTTCTTCAGGCCACTTCGTCACTGTTTAATCATTCGCTCGTTGCCGTTATAACAGTTTGCTACAAATTTCAGTAGAAATAGTGCATTTGAAGAATAGATGATCCACACTCTCTAATCTCTTCATCTTCTTTATGAAAGCGAAGGCCGGAGCAAAACCTATTGATCGATTAATTAGTTGACTAACCTACTTGTTGGCTACTCGCACTTTGTAATTAATAAGAATAAAGTTTTGGACTTAAAATCATCCTCTTTTAGAAGCTTAAAAAGTAGCGTCTAAAATAGTCAGACATGAAATATAAATCATGGATCAACTAAAGCCTTTCAAGAATTTTATTAAAGAGGAACATCATGTAAATAACATGAAGGAAGATTTGATTCTATTTAAGGATATTCCGTAACTATTCCAAAACTGAAAAATTTAACACATACATTTTTGTTTTTATTTGTTGGGGAAAATTGAAAGCATGCAGATGGAGGTACACATGGAATAACCAGCTAGCTAGTATGCCACTTGTATAGTGTATCCCTACTCCCTAGTATAGTCTTTCATGGACTACTAATTAAAACAATCATTTGGAATAGGCTAAGTTGTTACAAATAAATTTTCTCCATACAATATTAGGAAAGATGTCCAACAATCTCTGATACATACGTTTGGTTACTCTTGCTAAGTTGTTAGCCTTTTATGAAACATCCATGAATTCTGTTTATCCACAATCTATTTATTTTGATTATACATAATATTCAGTTAAAAGTGTATCTTTATAATGTAGGAAATATAAGATGTGTCATTGATAATATCATAGGACTATGGGTGTCAAGTGGGCCAGCCCGATCCGGCCCGACCCGGCCCTAGTAACTAACCCGGTCCGGTAAGCCCTAGGGCTTTAGGGTTCCGGGTCCCGGGCCGTTTATTTTTTTAAAATGGGACCGGCTAACCCGGCCCGGACCAAGCCCGGTCCAGGCCCGACGGTTAACCGGCCCGGCCCGGATACCATTAATTTTTTATTTATTTTTTAAAAAGGTTTTTGGGCCAAACTAGCCGTTGGCCCAACGGCTATACAACCGTTTTTGGGTCCAAACGGCTAGTTTGGGCCCATTTATTAAAAAAAAATAAAATTAACTTTAAAAAATATTTTTTAATCCCAAAAAATTTCTATAAATACCCTACAACTTCAAATCATTTTTCACTCTCTCAAATCTCATTCTCTCTCAATTCTCAATTCTCAAATATTCAATATATTTAATTTCTTAAAGTGTTCACTTTAATTTTTTAATTTTTCGTTTACAAAGTATGAGCGGAAGTTTCTAAAGTCGCAATCTTCGGATACTTCCAAAATTTGGTATTGTTGTTCCATCTCTTACGTTTATTTTTTATTTATTGTATTAATTGTTTAATATTTAATTTTATTATATTTGTGTATTTTGAATATTCTTAGTTTAATTTAATTTATATTATGGATAAATTAAGAAACCCCGCTACTAAAGGTGTTAAATTTTTTTGTCCCGGAAGCGGTAGTGGTAGTAAAAAGCGAATTACTAGCGGTAGAGGTAGTTCAAGTAGTAGATATACCCGTGTGCCTTCGCCTCCGGTACCGCTTAGTACACCTTTTGAGGAAGAAATAGGTGTAGGTGCTCACGATATAGATTATGTAGAAGCTCAGAAAAATTACGGTATAGAAGAAGAAAATGAAGTAGATGCGGTTAATTTAGACGAAGATAATGAAAATATTGTTGAGACACCCGCAGTAGGAGATGCTAACGTTAGATCTGAATCGGTTAATCTCCCTCCCCGTCCTCCCAGTGCCCCAAGACCTCGTAAAAGAACTAGTATTGCATGACAACTTTTTGAACGTATATCAGATATTGAGGTGCAATGCAATATTTATCAACAAATATATAAGCATAGAAGTGGAGGCAAGCAAGGGGGTACAGGTACGTTAATGAGACATATAGCTGAAGATCACAAAAGAGAGTTAAATATTGCAAAAGGTGGTGGGGATGTTGGTGGGCCAACGCAAACTAGAATGGACCCAGCAACCGGTCACGTAGCGAAGAAGTATAATAAATTGAGGGACCGGGAAGAAATAGCTAAAATGGTAGTTGTGGGTTGTTTGCCTTTTAATTTTCCTTCTTCTGATGCCTTTATTCGTTATATACAAGCAATTTATAATCCTATGTTTAACGGTATTCCTAGAACTACTTGTCGGTCTGATATTTTTAGACTTCATTCACAATATTATTTTTATTTATCAACATTGTTAAAAAATATTCAATGTAGATTGTCTCTAACTTCTGATCTTGGTCGTGCTGTAAATAAAAATGATTATTTAACCGTTACTTGTCATTGGATGGATAGTAATTTCGTGATGCAAAAACGTATTCTTGCCTTTTTATATGATGAAGATCGTAAACATACTGGACAATTTATTGTTGATTCTATTGTTAAAATTGCCGGATATTATGGTATCGAAAATAAAATTTTATGTATTGCTTTTGATAATGCTTCTAACAACAACACTGCTATAAAAAAATTAAAATCTACGCTATCTCCGCCCTTGCCTGAAATTTTTCATATTAAGTGTGCATGTCATATATATAATTTAATTGTAAAAGATGGTCTTGAGTTTTTTGAGTTTTATATTGAAAAAATTCGCCTTGCTGTTGGTTTTATTCAAGGAAATAATCGTAGATCGAGAATTAGAGAATTTAAAGTTAAATGTCAAGAAAATGGACTTATACCGATTTTGATGCCTGAGGAAATTGATACTAGATGGAATTCTACGTATGAATTTTTAAAAACTTGTTATAAATATAGAATTCCTATTACACTAGCTTTTAACCAACATTGCGGTTCATTTGTTGATTCTGCTGATTGCATGCTACATAATTCTGATTGGGTTGTAATTAATGATCTTGTTAAGTTTTTAGAAAAATTTTATGTAGCTATGGTTGAATTTTTCGGTGCTTATTATCCTACTGTTTGTAATATTTTGGCATATATAGCCGATATTTCTGGTTTGCTCAAAGAATATAAAAATAAAGAAGGTTATAAAGAAGTTGTTGGCGCCATGTTTACGAAATTTAAAAAATATTTTTTCCCGATTTCCCCTATTTACTTGGTTGGTGCTATGCTAAATCCGTGCATGAAATATAATAATATGTGTCACTTTAGTACTCTTATTTATACTAACTTAGAAATAAATACTAACCATGATTCTGAACAAGTACAACCTGATTTGTGGACGGCTACGGCTGATGCAAAGGATTACATAGAAAAATTATATAATCACTATGCTGATTTATTTGATTTAGCCGCCTACAAATATCACTCCAACTGTCGCTCCTCATCCTCCCGAGGAGCCATCATCTTCTAAAAGGCCGGCACATAGTGGTTTTTCTGATTCGTTTTATGATTTAAATTGTTGGAACAGTTTTGATGAGAGAACTTACACATCAACTTATCGGGAAGAGCTGAAATATTATCTTCGGACGGCACCAGAGGATCGCAGACGACGGATCAACACGTTGGATTGGTGGAGGAGTAATGAAACACAATATCCTGTTCTTTCAAGATTAGCTAGAGATATCTTGAATGTTCCAATGTCAACTGTTGCATCAGAGAGCGCCTTTAGTCAGGGACGACAGCAGCTTGGAGACAACCGACACTCATTGGGAAGCAATGCAATGAATGTTCTAGTTTGCCTCAGAGATTGGATTAGAGGGGAAAGAATAAACCAAGGAATAGAACCGGAGCCGAGCGACGAGCTGAAACTTGAAGAAATTATGACTTCACGGGAGAACTCAGCAGAATCAAGTCCAATGCATGATTTTGCCCCCGTTGACTTCGACTATCCTATGCAAGTTTCCATTAATATTAACATGAATGAGTTGGAAAAAATGATGCATAATTTATAGATTTTTCATTCATGTAAATTATAAATTTTGGATCATTTTGCAATCAATAAAATTCCCCAAATTCATTCACTCCTTAGTCGTTGCTTTTTATATTTTTTCATTTAACGATTTAAAATTTTAAATTGAATTTCTAGTTTTCTACTTTAAATTAAAAACTTACTTCTAATATGTTATTAATTTACTACCAAATATTATTAATTTATTATATTAAGTAGCATATGTTTTGTATATTTGTGTATATATCTTCTATAGAAGTGTATATTTAACGTATACATGTGTATATGTTTTATAAATTAGTATATAAGTATATCTATATATATTGTAATGTATATATAATGTAGTATATTTTATAAGTAGTAGTATATATACATTGAATGGTGCGTATACACGTGTATATATCTTCTATAGAAGTGTATATTTAACGTATACATGTGTATATGTTTTATAATTTAGTATATAAGTATATCTATATATATTGTAATGTCTATATAATGTAGTATATTTTATAAGTAGTAGTATATATACATTGAATGGTGTGTATACACGTGTATATATCTTCTATAGAAGTGTATATTTAACGTATACATGTGTATATATTTTATAAATTAGTATATAAGTATATCTATATATATTGTAATGTATATATAATGTAGTATATTTTATAAGTAGTAGTATATATACATTGAATGGTGCGTATACACGTGTATATATCTTCTATAAAAGTGTATATTTAACATATACATGTGTATGTGTTTTATAAATTAGTATATAAGTATATCTATATATATTGTAATGTATATATAATGTAGTATATTTTATAAGTAGTAGTATATATACATTGAATGGTGCGTATACACGTGTATATATCTTCTATAGATCTGTTTAGAATGAATACCGGAGTGTAAAACCCACCTCTTTGCCTATACTCTTCTTTGTTTAATGAATGATATTTTTTTTTATGTATATTCAACCTATTTGTGACCATCTGTTAGAATCTTAGTCGCTTAGTTAGCATACTGTGATTCTCTTTATATTTTTCCTGGGTCGAGTATGTATTACTCAAAGATTCATATTATGCTGCTACTTTTAATTAAATCTGCAGACATCTTTGTCTTTCCTTTCGTTAATCATGTGCTTATGTGCTTTATTCTTCTTGTTTTTTGCATGAATATTCGTTGGAGTCCAAACGGACTCTTTGCATTCCTTAAGGGGCCATTGAGGCTTATCCTTCCTGGAAGATTTTGGAAGTCGATCTCGTAGTGCATGGAAAAGAAAATCGGAAGAAGGAGAATGAATTAAAATCCCACGGTTGAAGCGGCTAAGAGACTAAAAAGTCTTATTTGTTGTTTTATTTAGTCAAGTATTGTTGTATTTATTTATTTTTATTTATTTATTCGGGCCACGAAGCCAAAGTTGTAACTAATACAGGTGGAGCAAGCTCGAGCTAAGGGCTCGAAAACATAGAATTAGGACAGGTGGAAGACGGGCTGAAAGCCCAATATCTAGATTAGGACAGGGTTGTCGATTTGGGCCTAATGGCTCAAGTCCTTATGCTTCTACCCTTTCCCTTTTACTTTTGCTAATTTGCTTTATGTGTTTTCTTGCGAACCTAGTTAAAATCCCTAACTAAGTCGCTAAAAACTGGTTTTGCATAAACACCAAAATATTTCTAAAATCGCTTTCTTTTCAAAAACCAATCTATTTTCTAAAGTTAGTCAAAAGACGTTTTCAACCAGCCCGGATAACCACAAATTAGCGGACGTTTTAGGTGCCTAACACCTTCCTAAAACGTTAATAGGAACCGCTTACTCAGAATCTCTTAACTCAAATGATTTTTCTGTTTTGAATCGTTTGAAGTAACTTACTAAAGGTTTCTTAATTCCTTTTCAAAATTAAGTGGCGACTCTCTCTCAAAAAGTCAAAAATTTCTCCACAAAACATTCCTCTTCTTGGATGTGTTGGTTTTCGAAAAGGGAAGTTTCGGTTGAGAGGCTCGATTTGGTAACGTGGAGCTTCGGTTGTGGAGCTTGGATGGGAGGAAATTGGCTTTCAACTCCTCCTTGTTGGAATTGATCAACTTGCGGGGGAAGTGGTCTATCTTGTTCTCAGTTTTGAGGGTTATTTGGAGCTTGGCTTGTGGTATTATGTTGTGGTCTTGGAGGATTGGTCATTGGAAGTAAAGTTTCGGGAGTAAAAGCACGGGAGTTCCTTCGACTCTCCATTTGATCCAACATCTCACTCATAGTTACCACGTCCGAGTCAATTTTTTTAAGACCCGAATTTGCCCTAGCAAGGTCTTGGAACAAAGCATCAAGGAGGGCCAATATGGTTTCCATTATGCCCAAGAAGTTACCTACAAAACAACAAGCAAGTTAGATGTACAAGAATGGTCCTCACACTCCCTCTCTATTGTTTTGTCTCTCGGATTTTTTTTTTACTTTGATCTCACAAGTGTCCTAACCTTGCTTGTACTCCGTGAGACATTGAGAGGCGGACCAAGTATTACAATGACTCAAAAGAATAAGACACACAAAGGAACGTATACACGAAGGATTGTTTCAAAACTAACTTACAATCTAGTACTAGCTTGTAAGTTAGTAATGGAATCAACAAATGAAACTAATGAAACAACACAATGAAACTAAAAGATCAAAATTTGAGTCAAAATTATTGCGTAAACGGTGTATATGGTGATGTGGTGTTCCACATGGCAGTCTACTGGTGCTTCGGTTCTTGACAAATTTTAATTTCATAATTTGAACTTTGGTGGAAATTGTTCAATGGGGGGAAATACAAACTAGTCTTTGGAGCTTCTTTTTCAATTCAAATTTCAAGACATAAAAGTCTTTGACTAGACTTGTACTTATCCTTAAAACATGGACCCTTGTTTATGGAAAAAGGTTGAGATGTGATGTAAAGTCTTTTTGGTGGTTAGAGGTCTTTCAAGATTCAACAACTACTACACCTTGTCTTTCACCTTCTTAAGATCTAAGTTCACTTTAATATTAACAAGGTGATGAATATGGTGAAGAAATTCAAGAACACAACAACCACAATAAGAACAACCAACAATAATATCCCATGAACAATAAGTCCACCACAACAAGGTCAACAATCTCACGGCCAAGACCATAAGGATAGCAACAACAATCGGCTAAGTCCCCTTTGTGTTGTATTTTCGGTTTTACAAAAGGTGAAGGTTGTGATGAAAAAAAAGAACACAACAACAATCTTCCAAGATCTACAACAACACCACAACACAAGGCCTTCCACTCGGTCAAGTCTAGAACAACAACAACATCCAATCGACCACACTTTGTTCACAACAACAATATTAACAATTCAAGCTCAAGTTTGAATCGACTCAAAGTGTTAGTGAGGAGCAAAACTAACACTAAAAACACACAAGACAAGTAAAAGACTCCTAGACCTAGACTCAAGAACAAATCTCATCCAAGAACGGCCAAGCACACAATTTCGGCCAAGACAACAACAATGAACAGATTGCAATTTTTCTGAAAATTTCAGCTTTTTAATATTCTTTTTTTATTTATTTTCTAACAAGCAAGTCCAAGATTGATCTTGTAGGAACAAGATCAAGCCATGATCTGATACCAAATGATACGGTAAAAACTTGAAAGACACAAAATTGGCTCAAAATAGTCCAAACACACTCCAAAAATAGTTCACTAATTCAAAGAACCGAGGACCCTTTTGGAGACCACTCTCGGATTCAAGAATGCAATACAAGAAGGACAATATTACAAGGTGTTTGACACCTTTGCAGCCAACAAAAAACTAAGTCAACAACACAAGATTAAACCACAATGAGAACAAGAACAACAACAACAAAAAGGGCTTCACAATGCAAGATACAAAACGGATACAAGATTACAAAAGGAAAATGATAGATATATAGATCACATGAAGGTATAATGTTAAGAATCCAAGAATGGTAACTCTTGGACCCTTAACACTACATACAACAATAAACCTATCTCTTACAAAGACACAAGATCGAAATCCACCTCTCTAGCATCAATGTTTCCAAGCAATCAACAACAAAGAGAATCCACCCTATTGTTGTCTCCTAGTTTCGATTTTGCCTCATCAAGAGAAGAGAGGACTTTGTGTTTTTCAAGCGTTTGTCACTTCAACATCCATAATAATCTAAGTAAATAAAACCCTACATTGTTCTTTATATAACTATTACAAGATATAAGTTAAAATGACCAAAAGGGTCTTCAAAGAGTGGGCTGCCCATCAAGTGTAAGTTATGGGCTTATTTTGGTGTGTTTTGGGCCTCTTCTACACTTAAATTGCACACACCAAGTCTCGATACCAACGCACACTCTTATAAGTTCATATCCATGATTATTATTGTATCAATTTTTGATCCAAATAGGTGGATGGGGGTATTTTTGAACCAATAGAGGAAGAAGGGCATTTTTGAGCCATTTCTAATTCTTTAAGGGTATTTTTGAACCAAATAGATGGATGAAAGGATATTTTTGAGCCTAAAGGTGGAAGGAGGGTATTTATGTACCATTTTCAATAGTTGAAGGGTATATTAGACCCTTTTCCATTTTTTTTTTCAACATTGTGAACAGAATGTGATTAAAGTCGTCAGCATCCGCAATTTAAATGCACCATTTAACGACTACTTGACAAAAAGTCCATCCTCAAGAAATATTTTTCATGATGAAAAAAGTAATATTTTTGCAGAATTATTTTGCTAAAAGATCAAAAGCCCATAAAATATTTTGGGCATGGAGGGACGCAAAGTTAGGCAAGTATGGAGAATATGATTTTGTGGGTAAGGTTTTGAATTTCCAGCCCTCCATGAAATTATCACTTTAGATAAATTATTTTCCTTTATTTATGAAAAAATTACGACGAGTACAAAACGTCAAGTCATAATTATCATACGTAGCTTATATTAAACATAATTACTATATTTTTGGACTCCATAGGTGAAAAGATGTCCATACATTGTTACAAATAAATTTTCTCCATACAATATTAGGAAAGATGTCCAACAATCTCTGATACATACGTTTGGTTACTCTTGATAAGTTGTTAGCCTTTTATGAAACATCCATGAATTCTGTTTATCCATAATCTATTTATTTTGATTATACATAATATTCAGTTAAAAGTGTATCTTTATAATGTAGGAAATATAAGATGTGTCATTGATAATATCATAGGACATAAAGAGGAGCTCACTTCATATTATTAGTAAACCTCCAATCTGACATTGCAAGATCACAAAGAGGCTTTATATATATAGGTGTCAGTAGAGTCTTCTAGACTCACACCTATTAAATACTTCCACAATTAAATCTAACCACATTGATAATATAATTAAAAGCTACCTAAACGATACAAAAAATCATGCATTGCAAACCTAGGATAACTAAAAGACATTTGAATCTCAACACATAAACAACATTTAGATTTACTATTTTCAACATATAATACCTTATCCCATTTTATCTTATGCATAATTATGTCGTTATATTATTATATATCTTGGGTGTTTTGTATTCATTAAGAGTTTTAGGTCATTAGAAAATGTATTAGATGAACACGATCAAAAGAAAGTGTTTTGAATTTGAAGCAAAAGAAAGAGGATTAAAGGATGGTCCAACTCGTCTAAGGAGTAAGGACGTCGCGAAGTGAGACA
The DNA here is from genome assembly GCA_030864215.1 of Capsicum pubescens. NCBI lineage: Eukaryota > Viridiplantae > Streptophyta > Magnoliopsida > Solanales > Solanaceae > Capsicum > Capsicum pubescens. The sequence goes on along the minus strand of CM061543.1, from coordinate 18,060,687 downwards.
AACGGACGAGCCAAGGAACAAGAGGGGTTTTAGAGTTGGTCAGGCTCGTCGGTCGTCAAAAAACACTGCTCAAAAACATATTGAGGAGGGGTGCAACTAAAAATGCAAAAGATTCTTTGGGAGGTGAGAACACGAAGAGTGGTGAAAGCGAAGAGAATTCGACTTAAGAGTTTCACTTTCTCCCTTCTTTTACTTGTTGTTATGGAATTCTACGCTATATATGTTCTTAAACAATATTATTATGAGTAGCTAGGTTCCTTATCTAGAGTTTGACGAGCCTTTTGTAGGATGTGAAATCTTGTTATATTTTTATAGAATTGAGTCATTCTGTTTACTTCTATTTGCTTAACTTAACTACACAATGATTGTACTTAATTGATGAATGGCCAACAATTGACCGTAGAGTGATTTTGAATTATTTTTTTTTATTGGAAAATCTTTTTCAAATATAATTTTATACTCCAATTTTTAAAAACTATAAAAATCACCTATATCATTGGATGAAGCATATAACAAAACCTCATTTTTATCAACACTATTGAGATTTAAAAGTAACAAGCTTTGATGCAATCTAAGTGAATAGATTAATAGGTTAGCTAGGGTTAATTCGAGAGAATAACACTAGGAAATTACTACACTTATTGGTTGAGAGATGTCTATGGTAAGAAAAGATCCATGATCGATAGAGATTAATTTGGCGAGGTTATAGCTAATATAGTGAGAACGAATCCGACAATCATAGAAATCATAACTTTAGTCCTTCTTAATCACGAAATCAACCCACTTTCTAGTTAGTTGATTTATTAGTTATGTAGTTTAAAGAAAAAAAATCTTAATCATGAAAATCAAATAGTTGTTCCATTTTATTTTCTTAACGATAATGAGCAATTATAACTGAATCTTAGTTCACTGTAGAGTTAGACTCCGAATCTAAAAATCAAATTATATTTACAACGATCACTTAACCTTTTTAGGGCGAGCTATTGACGTGATTAATATACAATAAATACAACCCCCAAAAAAATTAGTTAGCGTTTGACCATGTTTCACTGTGAAAATAGAAAAAAATAGTTTTTATTTTCAAAGTGAACAATGATATTTAAAAATTAAAGTTGAGCTTGGCAATGAAATAAAATTGAGGTTTTTGAATTTTTAGGGGTAATTTGGAGTGAAAAAAGTGACAACTTATGTTGTTTTTGAAATTTTAAAAATACTCGAAAACGTGAAACTTATGTAGTAGGATAGTCCTTATTAATGCAATTTGATTGAAATATAGAAAGTTCTGCTGAAGTATAATAGCAAAGTTGAACAAAGCAAGAAGCCAAAAAACTGCTCCTCTCTTTCACTCTAACAAAAAAAATGGTATCGCCAAAATGACCGACCAGTTCCCTACCGCCCACCGAAAATAAGAGACCATCATCATACATCATCATATCGTCGATTGATCGTCCATACGTTCCACAACTTTTCACTTCAATCATTCATTTATTTTGTTTTGTTTTGTTTTTTGCTAGGCGTTTTGTGAGTGAATTAATTTTGATTGATGTGAATTGATCTTTTAAGTATATGGTCTAAAGCGTTAAAGCTAAGGGTGTCAAACGGGCCGGTTTTAACCGGCCCGAATCGGCCCACATAATTAAACCGGCCCGGTTTGACCCGGCCTGATAAGCCCAAGGGCTTTAGGGGGCCGGTTGGGTTTTTTATTTGGGCCCGATTAATCCGAACTGGACCCAACCCGGTTTGGGCCCGCCGGTTAACCGGCCCAGCCCAGTTAAGCTTTTTTTTTTTTTTTTTTTGAAAATTCAGAATTTAAAAAACTTAAATTAAAACCTTAGTTTTAATACATTATTAATTTACTATCAAGTATTATTAATTTGTTATATTAAGTAGCATATGTTTTATACTTTTATTTAAAGTAGTGTATATTTTGAATGGTGTATATATATATATAGTTATAAATTAGTATATAACTATATATATAACTATATATATAACTATATATATAACTATATGTATAACACTATATATATATATATATATATATTGTAGTATATGTTTTATTTAAAGTAATGTATGTATTGAATGGTATATATATATGTGTGTGTACGTGTGTGCATATATCTACTAAAGTAGTGTATATTTAACGTATAGATGTGTATATATTTTATAAATTAGTATATAACTATATATATATATATATATATATATATTGTAGTGTATGTTTTATTTAAAGTAGTGAATATATTGAATGGTATATATATATGTGTGTGTATATATCTTCTATAGATGAGTATATTTAATGTATACGTTATGTATATGTTTTATAAATTAGTATATAACTATAACTACAACTATAACTATATATATTTATATTTATATATATATATATATATATATATATATATATATATATATTGTAGTATATGTTTTATTTAAAATAGTGTATCTATTGAATGGTATATATATATGTGTGTATATATCTTCTAAAGTAATATATATTTAACATATACATGTGTATATGTTTTATAAATTAGTATATAACTATAACTATAACTAAAATAATAACTATATATATATATATATATATAGTTATACACACATATTGTAGTATATATATGTATTGTAGTATATACTTTAATTAAAGTAGTACATATATATTGAATGGTGTGTATATATGTGTATATATCTTCTATAGACGTATATATTTTACGTATACAAGTGTATATGTTTTATAAACTAGTATATAACTATATATATATATATATATATATACATACATAGTATATACATATATATTGTAGTATATATTTTATTTAAAGTAGTACCTATATATTGAATGGTGCGTATATATGTGTATATATCTTATATTGACGTATATATTTAACGTATACAATGTGTATATGGTTTATAAATTAGTATATAACTATATATATATATAAATATTGTAGTATATAAATATGTATTGTAGTATATATTTTATTTAAAGTAGTACATATATATTGAATGGTGTGTATATATCTTCTATACACGTATATATTTAACGTATCCAAGTGTATATGTTTTACAAATTAGTATATAACTATATATACACATACATATTGTAGTGTGTGTGTGTGTGTATATATATATATATATATTATAGTATATATTTTATTTAAAGTAGTACATATATATTGAATGGTGCGTATATATGTGTATATATATCTTATATAGACGTATATATTTAACGTATACAATGTGTATATGTTTTATAAATTAGTATATAACTATATATATATATACATATTGTAGTATATATATATGTATTGCAGTATATATATTTTTTAAAGTAGCACATATATATTGAATGGTGTGTATATATGTGTATATATCTTCTATAGACGTATATATTTAACATATACAAGTGTATATGTTTTACAAATTAGTATATAACTATATATATACATATTGTAGTATATATATATATGTATATTGTAGTATATATTTTATTTAAAATATTACATATATATTGAATGGTGTGTATATATGTGTATATATCTTCTACAGATGTATATATTTAATGTATACAAGTGTATATGTTTTACAAATTAGTATATAACTATATATATATACATATTGTAGTATATATATATGTATATTGTAGCATATATTTTATTTAAAGTAGTGCATATATATTGAATGGTGTGTATATATGTGTATATATCTTCTTTAGACGTATATATTTAACGTATACAAGTGTATATGTCTTACAAATTAGTATATAACTATATATATATACATATTGTAGTATATATTTATGTATATTGTAGTATATATTTTATTTAAAGTAGTACATATATTTTGAATGGTGTGTATATATGTGAATATATCTTCTACAGATGTATATATTTAATGTATCAAAGTGTATATGTTTTACAAATTAGTATATAACTATATATATATACATATTGTAGTATATATATATGTATATTGTAGTATATATTTTATTTAACGTATGACATATATATTGAATTGTGTGTATATATGTGTATATATCTTATATAGATGTATATATTTAACGTATACAAGTGTATATGTTTTATGAATTAGTATAATATAACTATCTATGTATTGTAATCCATGTATATTGTAGTATATATTTTATTTTAAATTGTACATATACATTGATTGGTATGTATATATGTGTATATATCTTATATAGATGTATATATTTAACGTATACAAGTGAATATGTTTTATAAATTAGTATAATATAACCATCTATACATTGTAATACATATATATGTATATTGTAGTATATATTTTATTTAAAGTAGTACATACATATTAAATGGTGTGTATATATGTGTATATTTCTTCTATAGACGTATATATTTAACGTATACAAGTGTATATGTTTTATAAATTAGTATATATACTTTAGAGCCAGAAAAAATTGATCCTGTGAATTTTGAATTCCCACACATCTTAGGTCATAAAAACACGCTAGAAAACATGTTGAGGAGGTGGGCAACAAAAAACGCCAAAGATTCTTTGGGAGGCAAGAACACGGAGAGAGGTGGAAGCGAAGAGATATTCGACTTAGTGTTTCACTTTCTCCTTTCTTTTACTTGTTGTTATGGAATTCTATACTATGCATGTTCTTAAATAATATTATGAGTAGCTTGGTTCCTTATCTAGAGTTTGACGGGCCTTTTGTAGGATGTCAATTCTTCCTATGTTTTTATATAATTGAGTCATTCTGTTTATTTCTATTTGTTCAACTACACAATGATACTAGCTAGTTAATTGATATCATATTTTGTTGTTCTCGAGAGTGACTCTGAGATTAGGTGTTAGTTGAACAATGTCACTTCGAAGCATTGAACTATTAGAAATGGTTTATCTGTGCGATCCGTTAAAAGTTTGGCTCGTTTATGTCATTGCCGTTACAAAACAGGCTCATTAATTTGTGCTATTACTTTTTAACGGTGGTATTGTAAAACAACCTTTGCTATGTGGTTCACATCACCAAATTAGACCTAGTAAAAGTATTATTCATTTTAAAAAAGACTCATTTTAAATAACATAACCATATTCCATATTATTCTATCCTATATCAATCAAATTCAATAACCAATCTTGTTTTTTTTAAAAAAGAAAGTTTGAAAATGCAATGAAATCGTTTATAAAAAAACTGCAAATACTGCTTTGTTGTGGGTGGGGTGGGGGTTGATTTCGATGAAACTGAAAACTGCAAGTATTGTGATTGTTTTGCATATTGTTCATATCATTGATGAATTATTGTTCAATATATCAGAAGTGTATATTGTGTAATTGAAGGGATGTGCATGGCCTAATGGCTTCTATAGAACCTGCATGTTGGAGTTTAGTCAACACGAGTTTGTTTCTATGAACAACTTGGCTTATGCCAAGGATACATTGTTCAAGGGTTGAACTTAGTTTTTGGGGATGATTTACTTTCACTTGTTATGTTTACTTATTTATCTTGCCTTCTTTTTTTATTTTGAATGGCAGAATCTTCAACCCATTAATCGCTTTGTTGTGAAAAAGAAAAAAATAACTTATTCATCAATGATAATGAACAATATGCAAAACAGTAACAATACTTGCAGATTTCAATTTCATCCTTCTAATATCTGCGGGTTTTTTTTATAAACGATTTTCATTGGATTTTCAAACTTTTTTTTTTAATAATTTTTTGATTATTGGATTTGATTGATATCGGATAGAGTAAAATCAAATATGGTTATGCTATTTAAATTTTTAAATGAGTAATATTTTCAGTGTGTCTAGTTTGGTGATGTGGACCTCTAATAAGAGTCCATTTTGTAAAACCATCGTTACAAAATAATAACATAAATGAGCCTGTTTTGTAACGGGAATGGCATAAACGAGACCAAACTTTTAACGGATGACATAGATGAACCATTTCTAATAGTTCAATGACATATTTGAGCTTTTTCCCTTAATAGTTTAATGATTGGAATTTAAAAGTGGAGTTTTTTTCTTTTTTTCTTTTTTGATTTTTCATCCGGTGTCCGGTATCCGCATTGGAATCCAAATAATCCGGATTCGCGCCGGGTAGGGCCTCATTCGAGGGGTAGCGCTCCCAACAGAGTTTTCTCCATGCCCAGGGTCGAACCCTCGACCTCTGGTTAAGGGTGAAGCATCCCCATCCGCTGCACCACAACCCATATTGGTAAAAGTGGAGGTTAAGGATAACGAAGCTTTGATGCAATCTAAGTGAATAGATTAATTGGTTTTGCTAGGGTTAGTTCGAGTGAATAACACTAGAAAATTACTAAACTTATTGGTCCAGAGATATCTGTGGTAAAAAAAGATTCATGATTGGTAGAGATTAATTTGGCTAGATTATATAACATAGTGAGAATGAATCCGGCAAATAAAGAAATCATAACTTTAAGCTTCTTAATCATGATAACAACCCATTTTCTAGTTAGTTTGATTTATTGGTTATATAGTTTAAACAAAAATCTTAATCATGAAAATCAAATAATTGTTCCAACTTATTTTCTTTCCGATACTGAACAACGAATCTTAGTTCACTGTAGAATTTGACTCCGATTTTAAAAACCAAATTATATTTACAACAATCACTTAACCTTTTTAGGACAAGCTTTTGGCTTGATTAATAAACAATAAATAATCCCCCCACCCCCTCCAAAAAAAAAAAGTTAGCGTTTGACCATGTTTCATTGTGAAAATAGAAAAAAATAATTTTTACTTTCAAAGTGAACAATGATATTTGAAAATTAAAGTTGTGCTTGGCAATTAAATAAATTTGAGTTATTTTTAAATTTTTGTGGGTAATTTGGAGTGAAAAAAGTGACAGCTTTTTTATTGTTTTTGGAGTTTTAAAAATTCTCGAAAAATAAGAATATAATTTTCCAAATTTTATGACCAAACATTCCTGAAGTTCAATTCCGGAAAAAAGAGAAAAAAATTTCGTTATCAAACAGGTTCTTTAATGATATTTATGTTTTTCCTTACAATAATAAATGACTTATGCAGTAGAATACTCCGTATTAATGTAATCTCATTGAAACATAAAAAGTCAAATATTTTTTTTTGGTTAATTACTCTTCTGCCCAACTGTGCTTACCTGTCTATACTCTAATATCTTTCAAAAAACCAACACTACTGAAGTATCAACAACAAAGTTGAACAAAGCAACAAGCCAAAAAATCAAGAAGTTCCTCTCTTTCACTCAACAAAAATGGTATCGCCAAAACAACCGACTGGTTCCTTAGCGCCCACCGGAAACAAGAGGCCATCATCGTCGTCTGATGATGTAGCTCCATTTTCGAAGCATCCAGAGGTTCATATAAATTTTCACTTCATTCATTTATTTTATTTTAGTTTTTTGTTAAGCATTCGATGAGTATTGATTCTTTTTTTTTTTTCTCTTCCTTGATTGTATCAAATTCAATTTTTTTTAGGTGGATGATGCACCTCCTTCTGTGAAGCGTCTAAAGGTGCACTCAAATTTCTACTTCATTCATTTTTATTATTTTTTGTTAAGTGTTTGGTTAGTAAATTAATATTTTTGGTAGGTGATATACCTCCTTTTCTAAAACGTCCAAGGATTCACTCAAAATTCTACTTATCTTTTTTTTTTCTTGGGGTTTTTGTTAAGCATTTGATGAGTAAATTGATTCATTTTTGGTTCTTTTTGATTGGTGTGAATTGATTTTTTAGGGAGATGACAATGCGGATACTTTGGAAAAAAAATTGATGCTGCCATCTGAGAATTCAAAGGAGTTACACTCAACTGATCAATCAGAACTTGAAGCTGGCAACGTAGCTGACCAAAAAGTTAACGACACAGCTGATGAAAAGGCTGAGGCCGCGGCTGACGGAAAAATCGAGGCTGCAGCTGACGAAAAAGTTGATGCTGCGGCTGACGGAAAAGGTGACGCTGCAGTGGACGGTGGAGTTTTCACACCTGCCCCAGTAGGCAAGTATTTTTTTGTTTTTTACTTCCTTAGTCCCTTCACTTTAGTCACACCTTACAGAAGACAAGGTATACTACAAATATAACGTCAACTTTTTTAGATATCCAGTTTAAAAATAATTTATCTATTTATTCCTAATTTGTTCTTATCAGTTTAAAAATAATTTATCTTTTTAATTCCTAATTTACCCTTGTTATTATTTATAATCACTTCACAATATACTTATTAGATTTATTATATTCAAAAAGGTGATATAATAAAATTGTCTTTGATGTCAAGTCAATAATGGACAAACAAAAAATGGACGTAGGAAACACTTTATTTATCTTTTCTATTTTCTTAGGAGAGTCTTTGATGTCATTCAGGTTTTGTATCGGACAAGCCTTGGTGCCGACTCATATCAGAGTATCCGGAGGTTTTAGATTAGTAGTATTTGTTTTTCTTTAACTATTTTTCTGTTGAATTTTGGTTTATAGATTTGATATCTAATAGAATGTATATTCTGCAGAACCCAACAGTAGAGGTTAATAAGACATTTTTGGCGGTTGGTGCCAACAAAGACACTCCTGCTGCTGCGAAGACGTGCTTTATAAGGCTTGTAAATGTAGTGCTCTAAATTTGGACTGCCTTGACTTTCCTGTTTGTTCAACAGTTTAAGTCTGTTTGCCATAATTCGAAACACGTTGTCTACTAGTGAAAATTTTAGTATGAAGATGCTTCAAAACAAATTAAAAGAAATGATTTTTTCTTTTAAATGCTGATGCACAGATCTTTTCTGGATCAGAATTATCTGTAGTATCTTCAAAAATTCTCTTTGGGCGCTGTTATATTTATTGGAATCTCTTCAGGCAGTTGGAGCAAACTATCTTTAGGCACTTTTCTTCCTGAGAGATTACCATATATAGAAATTTAAATATGAACATGTCGCATACTGAGGCGAAGTCAGGATTTCGACAAAAAGGGTTCAAAATTTGAAGAAAAACTAATCGAAGAGGTTGACATCTATTATATATACATAAAATATAATTTTAATAATATATAAACAATACAATTTTTTACCACCCGTTCCAATGACTGGCCCGGTCGCATATCGAAGGACTGCATTAGTTTACATTTGTTTGACTATTTTCTAAGGTTGTGAACTTCATAATGTATATAGATTACTCATTGTTTGTGGACATGACCAGCATCAAGGCAAGTGGGTGGCTTTGCTTGATAGAAAAGGAAGCGGCCATGTGCAAGTCAATGGAAAGACCATCAGCAAATATTCTTTTTACTTTCTCAATTCAGGCGATGAAGTTCTCTTAAGCCAAGCAGAAAATAATGCTTACGTATCCTCTACATGTTGCTGTAGGAGCTATTGTGATTCCATTTGTATTTGCTCAATCCTTACGGATTTTGTGATTCTTTACTATTTCTCATCTATATGATTGAATATCCTTGACATTGTTCTATATAGATTGTTCAGTTACTATTGGAGTCACCTTCAGATGTTGGGACCAGTGCCGGAAAAGGAAAACTGTTGAATATCGAAAACCAGGTAGAAGATGCTTTAGCTATTGCTCGTGCTTTTGATTTGTCAGTATTTTCAAACCCATGTCGAGATTTATTTTCTTTGAAACCGACATCTCAAGTTAGTGGTAAAAAACACCCACGAAATGAGCTGCATGCCTCCTTCCCTTGTTATTCATGATATTCTGATTTTGAATTATCCATTGGTACAAGCTTGATGGCCTTGAATTAGATTCAGCTGCAAATATCGGCAGCAATAATGCTGCTGATTTTGAATTATCCATTGGTACAGGCGATGCTAAGTCATTCGCTGAACCATTTCTTTTGGCCTTCTTGCTACGAGCTCGCAAACTGATCCATACATAACTAAAAAACTTATTTATTACCAGATGTTGGAGGAAAGATGGCGGATTACAGGATTAATGCCTGCTTCAACTTCAGAGATGTCTTCAAAATCGGCTGCAGTTATGGAAAAACTTTATGCTGCAATCATTGACGGACAAAATATAGAAGTATCATTCGATGACTTTCCATATTACTTAAGGTAGTCAAGTAGGCAACTAGATCACATAGCATAATCCAATTACCATTGTATATCTGGAAATCTATTTAGTTTTCTTTATTTTTTTCTCTTGAGTTCTTTTGTCTTTCGGGCATTTCCTGATACTTCTTATATTTTCTTATATTCGAGTTAAGAAATAAAAATATTTTCTTTTCATTATAAAAATATTTTCACTATATGTTAGACAGGTTTTAATTTTTGTTCATGTTAACTTATTAGTGAATTAATTAATTTTGCAAAAAGAAAAAGAAGTTGGTATGTAATATTTGTGTCAGACAAAAAAATTTGAGACCTTTGAGCTAATGCAGATCAATTTAAATAGTGTCTTCATAAAAAGGAAAAGAATATAGTAATTTTGTTGGTCCCAACTCCCAACTATTACCTAAAATGCAAGACAAACTTTAATAAAATAGTAAGATATATATAAGAACATTCACAAATTCTATATAGTATTATGAAAACGTTCACCGGTGCTTTAGTCTAAGAATTTGTTGAAGTGCTAGGAAATATAAATTATCATTAAATAGTGAAAGTACTTGGTTTATTGAATTAACTATTCTTTTTCTTTCCAAAATTGAAAATGGGGTCTATAGTAAGTGTTATCCCTAGACAAAGCATGACCATGATGTAAGTAAAGGATAAAGTAGTCAAATAGGTTCGAATTTTTCAAGTGAGTTACAATAATTTTTCAAGTGGTTAAATATAAATGTTAAGTTCCACAACTGTGGGATGAAGAAAAAGCGGTCTCCCAGATACATTTCTATATAAGAAAAATAATCACTTGTGAATGTGGAAAGGTCTCTAATCCTGTTCCAACTGACTACTTCTATGTTTTTATCTAAGACAATCTTGTTTCTGTATGATATGTGTAATCTTGGTTTTAGGGTATTACTTTCTTTCTATACTTAGGTCACATATTTGAACCTCGCACCATGCAAACTAAGCCTTGTATTGGTATTTACATAGAGAAGGGTAGAGGCGCGATCCCATTATTCTCAAATTTCGAAGCTACAGTTGGTTAAGGGTTGGCCTTAGATGAATTTCTCGGTCATAAAAAAAATATTTGATCAATGAATTAAAAGTGTGTTCATTTTAACAATTTAAATTTTTAGATGAGATAGATTACACATTTCAACTTAGTATCGGAGCCATACTCGTTCTCGTTCTTGATTTAAACAATGCAAGGCCCCCTTGTTATATTGTCAACGCACTAGATATCCAATTTTAGACGTGCAATAGGGTATTGAATGGATCACATTGGTTCGTACAATGGACATTACTCTTTTATTAGATGTTGCCGTTTACCCAGGGTTAGCCATGCCTCATCTTGTTTTGATGGTTATTGAAGAATAATGCAGTAACTCACACTAAGAGTAAATCAGTGTAAGCAGAGAGAAATGAAGGAAGAGATAGGAGAAGATCAACTATCTTAGAATCAGGGAAGAAAAGAGAAGAAGAAGAGTAAATCATTGTGTTGTATTGATGTATTCAGAATTTTGTTCTTGCTAGTAGTACATAGTCGACTATATATACAGTAGATGATAGATTAATAATGCGGTGTTAACTCACTAACTGACTTCAACAATGTAACTAACTTATTGACACTTTAACTTACTTTCCCTTCATTTTCTTTCTTTACTCTCATTCCTCAACACTCCTCCTCAAACTTAGCACTACAAATAGATTGACAAGGTCAAGTTTGGACATTAAGTATTTATGTTGAACCTTGGTTAAGCCTTTAGTGAAACCATTTGCGGGTTGGGCATGAGTGAATATATATTCAGTCTTGATCATCCCTTGTTGGATCTTTTTCCTCACAAAGTAGCAGTCTATTTCTATATGTTTAGTCTCCTCATGGTAGCTACAGGATTTGTATCTATTTGCAAAGCTGCTTTGCTGTCACTGAACATGGTCAGAGGTAGTTGTAGTTGAACACCTAGATCCTTGATCAAACCAACTAGCTATGTAAGTTCTGTAACTGTTGAAGCAAGGCTTCTATACTCTGATTCAGCTGAACTCCTAGAAACAGTTGATTGTTTCTTTGACTTCCAAGATATTAGAGATTCACCTAGTTTAATAGTAATGCCTGTAATAGACTTCCTAGAGAAAGCACATGCAGCCCAATCTGCATCATAATGAGCTATAAAAATATCTTTTTTTGAGCTAAACATGAGAAGACCTTATTCTGATTTTCCTTTTATATATTTGATGATTCTAAGTGCTGCATTCATGTGAGACTGTTTTGGACACTGCAAGAACTTACTCAAGGTCTACTCACTATATGCTATGTTTGGTCTTGTTACTGTGAGGTATAACAACTTACCTATTATCTTTTGGTACATCCTTGATCAGCTAATACATCATCTTTTGACCTTGCATCATCTGAAGTATGTTGATCATATTCTGTAGTTGTTAATTTCTCTATAGTATCAAGTGGAGTAGGTGCTGGTTTAGCAGCACTGAGACCTGTTTCTGAGATTAATTCCACTATATACTTCCTCTGATGCATCACAATTCCTTGTTTAGACCTTGCAAATTCAATGCCTAGGAAGTACTTTAGTTCTCCAAGATCCTTTATCTTAAAAGCTTTGTGAAGAGCCTCTTTGGTTTCACTTATTTGATCAAGTTTGCTACTAGTCACTAGTATGTCATCTACATAAACTAGTACACCAACTATTCCTTCACTTGTCTCTTTGTTGTAAAGAGAATGATCATACTGACTCTGTCTGAAGTTATATCTAATCAAGGCTTAATGCAGTTTTGCATTCCATTGTCTTGGTGCTTTCTTCAATCCATACAAGGATTTTGAAAGTCTGCACACCTGTCTCTCCTCCTGACTTTTAAAACCTTTTGGAAGTTTCATATAGTCTCATCTTCCAAATCACCTTCTAAAAAGGCATTGTATACATTCATTTGATGGATATGCCAATGCCTAGCTGCTGCAAAATAGCCAAGACAGTCCTCAGAGTAACCATTTTTACCATTGGGCTAAACGTTTTTTGATAGTCTGACCCTTCCTTTTGACTGAACCCTTTTGATACCAACCTTGCCTTAAATCGTTCTATTTGTCCTGAAGCTTTGCACTTGATTTTGTCAATCCATTTGCACCCTATAGGATACTTGCCTTCCGAAAGAGTGACCACCTGCAAAGTATTGTTGTTTCAATAACAGCTATCTCAAATTGCATAGCATCTACCCACCTAGCATCTTTGAATGCCTCTATATAAGTGGTTGGTTCAATAAGGTTTGAGAAGTTAGATAAGTAGCATTGATACTTGTCAGAAAGATTAAAGAAACATAGTTTGAGAGAGGATATAAGATGTTGTTATTTATAGCTAATGACACAAAGTCTTTTATCCATCTAGGATGATGTGTGCCCCTGGTGGATTTTATTTGATCAGGGTGTGTAGTAGCTTGTTGAGGCAATTCAACAACATTTTGTCTAGTTATTCTTCTTGTGTAGTATCTTTTTATAACAGGATTTTATGCAACAGGAACTGTAGTTGACTGGACTAGAGTAGTATTAGTTGTATTTTATAGTTGTTCAGTATGAGATTGTGATTATGAGTCATTCTCAATAGTTGGTTGTGGTTGTGAGTTGTTACCAGCAGGTGCTTATGACTGTGAACCGGGCTCAACTCCTATCATATCAATAGATAACTCATCACTACTTCCTGCTGTCAAGTCACTTATAGGAAATAACGATTGTGAAGGTTAAGTCATAGTATCCTTGAATGGAAATATATCTTCCAAGAAAATGACATCCTTGTTAACAAAGAATATCTTGTCAGTAAGATCATAAAGGATATAACTTTTCTTTGTTTCTGAATAACCCATGTGAATAACCTTTCTTGATCTAGGCTTAAGTTTATCCAATTCATGTACTACCTTAGCACAGCCTAAGACCTTTAGATGATCTAGTGCAGGTTTCTTCTTGTATAGTTTTTCATAAGGTGTGATATATCCTAATATAGAAGAAGGAAGCATGTTTATTAGATATGTAGAAGTTTTCACACAGTGTCCCCAAAACCTTAAAGATATATTAGCATGAAACATAATAGATCTTGTTATTTCTAGCAAATGCCTGTGTTTCCTCTCAGCTACACCATTTTATTGCGGTGTATATGAGCAAGAAGTTTGATGAGTTATGACTAGATTTGCAAAGAGTTCAGAACATATGTGATTGACAAATTCAGTACCATTATCAGTTCTAATCACCTTTACACAAGTATTAAACTGGGTTTGAATGTAAGACAGAAAATACTTAAGAACAATAATGACATCAGCTTGAGTAAAAACACCCATGTCATTCTAGTAAAATCATCCACAACAATTAGGAAGTACTTGTGTCCATCACAAGTAGGAAACTTATAAGGACCCAGAGATCCATATGTACTAAGTCAAAAGCTTTAACACTAGATGTACTGCTAGAAGGAAAGGCTAGCCTAGTTTGTTTATCAAATGGACAGACTTCACACTTATTTATATTGTCATTTACATGAGTTTTTGAAACAGAAAACATGTGAGATAGTATCCTAAAAGGAACATGTCCAAGCCTACTATGCATAGCCTTATATTAGATTTATTTGTATTCTGAGTTTTGAACACACAACCTGCTACTTTGCCATATCCCGAAAGCTTTTGTCTCAATAAGAAGTATAGTCCATTTTTCTCTCTGCCAATTCCTTCACCTTCCCACTCCAAATTAAAGATCCTGAAACACACAAAAGTTAGGAAAGAATGTAGCTGAATAGTTATGTTGCTTAGTAACCTTTGAGACTGATAATAGATTGTATTTAAACTGAGGTAGATGAAAAACATTCTGGATAGTACTATTTTATGATATATCACTACATCCCATGTGTGTCACTAGTGACACATAACCATTGGGTAGTATTACTATTTTTGGATTGAGATATTGAATCTTTTTTTTAGAAAATCAATATCTGCAGTCATATGGTTTGTAGCACCTATGTCAATAACCCACTCAAGTGGATTACTGCAAACCATCAAGTCACTGCCAATACCTGACATATTTGTTGCACTAGCAGATGGCATGGAAGATGTCACTTGATTGTGTTGTTCCAGCATCTTACAAATCTAAGTATATTGCTCAGGTGTGAACCTTAGGGGCAAAGATAGCAGTACAGGACTTTGGTTTTGATGATGCTGACCCAATCCTCAGCCACAAATTGTGAGCACTAGAAACAATTTTTCTCTGCTTGTATTGTGATCATAGCCAGTTCTAGCTTCATTTTGAATCTTGTTCT
Source organism: Capsicum pubescens (assembly GCA_030864215.1). Lineage (NCBI taxonomy): Eukaryota > Viridiplantae > Streptophyta > Magnoliopsida > Solanales > Solanaceae > Capsicum > Capsicum pubescens. The sequence goes on along the minus strand of CM061543.1, from coordinate 18,045,364 downwards.
CTCCATGTTTAGGATGTCCAGGAGGGTAACCAACAAGTTTGTAGCAATCTATCTTGTAATGAATTTTTATTTTACAGTGATTACACACAACACTAGGATTATATGTTGACACATAGTTTCTCTTCCCCTTTTGATAGTTACCTTGATAACTACCACCTTGATAGCTAGTCTTAGAGTACATGGTTGCTGCATTAGGAGCAGGACCAAGAAGACTCTTCGCAAGCACAAACTGAGCCATACTTTTTTGATTCTCATCACTTATGATCATAGAGTAGGCCATGTTGACAGTTGGTAGTAGTGTCATCAACAAAATTTGGCTTCTTACTTGGGAGTATGTGTCATTTAAGCCCATTAGAAACTGATATAACTTTTGTCTTTGAAGATAAGCCAAGAACTCTCTTGATTTTTCACAAGCTCTGAAGATTCAAACTCATCCCATAAATCTTTCAGCTTAGTTAAATATACAGACACAAATTGAAATCCCTGAGTCATGGTTGCAATTTCTTGGTGCAAATTCTAAGTTGTTGAACCATCTCTTTTATCAAATCTTTCCTTATGATCTAACCATACAAAATATACAGTCGAGGCATGGAACAGTACCCCTCCAACCAGTTCAGTAGAAACTGCATTCATAAGCCAAAAAAGTACTATAGCATTGACTCTTTCCCATTCGTTTCCCAAGTCAGTAGAGAAATTTTCTCTTACAAGAGCCATCAACTATTATCAACTTTGTTACGCCCTAGTAATGCAATTCAAATAGCCTTACTCCATACAACATAGTTTTCACTCCCCTTTAATTAGAAAGACACAAGAGAAGTACCTGATACATCTGCCGTAGATAAGAACCGAGGACGATTATAATCTAATGGATGCTGCAGTGGCCGTGGGATTGATCCACTATTGTTGGAAAGTGATCCAATTCTTAGCGCATCAAAAGTCATCTTCAATAGAGTAGATTTCCTTTCAGAGCAACTCACTTAGTCAAGCAGTTACTTTCAGAGTAACCAAGAAATTACCAGAATTCAGAAATTCTTGAATGTGTAGATGAACACCAAAAATTCAAAACAAAAATTGTTGGATCGATAAGAACACTGATTCAATTTAGTAAGATCTAATACCATGAAGAATAATGCAGTAACTCACACTAAGAGTAAATCACTATACCAGAGAAATAGAGGAAGAGATTGGAGAAGATCAACCATCTTAGACTCAGAGAAGAAAAGAGAAGAAAGAAGAGTAAATCATTATGTTGTATTGATGTATTTAGAATTTTGTTCTTGTTGGTAGTACATAGTCGACTATATATAGAGATATTAGAGTTGTGACCCGAATTTGGTTGATCCGGCCCTGAAAGTTTCGCGGTGCGACTCATGTTTGTGATTTTCAAAATACCAAGCCTGTAAGTACTCCATTAGAAGCTCATGACTTCAAACTCTCAGCCACGTTATCTCAAAAGACAGATAATGAGCGTGACTATATCTATCTATCTATCTATCTATCTATCTATCTATCTATCTATCTATCTATCTATCTATCTATCTATCTATCTATCTATCTATCTATCTATCTATCTATCTATCTATCTATCTATCTATCTATCTATCTATCTATCTATCTATCTATCTATCTATCTATCTATCTATCTATCTATCTATCTATCTATCTATCTATCTATCTATCTATCTATCTATCTATCTATCTATCTATCTATCTATCTATCTATCTATCTATCTATCTATCTATCTATCTATCTATCTATCTATCTATCTATCTATCTATCTATCTATCTATCTATCTATCTATCTATCTATCTATCTATCTATCTATCTATCTATCTATCTATCTATCTATCTATCTATCTATCTATCTATCTATCTATCTATCTATCTATCTATCTATCTATCTATCTATCTATCTATCTATCTATCTATCTATCTATCTATCTATCTATCTATCTATCTATCTATCTATCTATCTATCTATCTATCTATCTATCTATCTATCTATCTATCTATCTATCTATCTATCTATCTATCTATCTATCTATCTATCTATCTATCTATCTATCTATCTATCTATCTATCTATCTATCTATCTATCTATCTATCTATCTATCTATCTATCTATCTATCTATCTATCTATCTATCTATCTATCTATCTATCTATCTATCTATCTATCTATCTATCTATCTATCTATCTATCTATCTATCTATCTATCTATCTATCTATCTATCTATCTATCTATCTATCTATCTATCTATCTATCTATCTATCTATCTATCTATCTATCTATCTATCTATCTATCTATCTATCTATCTATCTATCTATCTATCTATCTATCTATCTATCTATCTATCTATCTATCTATCTATCTATCTATCTATCTATCTATCTATCTATCTATCTATCTATCTATCTATCTATCTATCTATCTATCTATCTATCTATCTATCTATCTATCTATCTATCTATCTATCTATCTATCTATCTATCTATCTATCTATCTATCTATCTATCTATCTATCTATCTATCTATCTATCTATCTATCTATCTATCTATCTATCTATCTATCTATCTATCTATCTATCTATCTATCTATCTATCTATCTATCTATCTATCTATCTATCTATCTATCTATCTATCTATCTATCTATCTATCTATCTATCTATCTATCTATCTATCTATCTATCTATCTATCTATCTATCTATCTATCTATCTATCTATCTATCTATCTATCTATCTATCTATCTATCTATCTATCTATCTATCTATCTATCTATCTATCTATCTATCTATCTATCTATCTATCTATCTATCTATCTATCTATCTATCTATCTATCTATCTATCTATCTATCTATCTATCTATCTATCTATCTATCTATCTATCTATCTATCTATCTATCTATCTATCTATCTATCTATCTATCTATCTATCTATCTATCTATCTATCTATCTATCTATCTATCTATCTATCTATCTATCTATCTATCTATCTATCTATCTATCTATCTATCTATCTATCTATCTATCTATCTATCTATCTATCTATCTATCTATCTATCTATCTATCTATCTATCTATCTATCTATCTATCTATCTATCTATCTATCTATCTATCTATCTATCTATCTATCTATCTATCTATCTATCTATCTATCTATCTATCTATCTATCTATCTATCTATCTATCTATCTATCTATCTATCTATCTATCTATCTATCTATCTATCTATCTATCTATCTATCTATCTATCTATCTATCTATCTATCTATCTATCTATCTATCTATCTATCTATCTATCTATCTATCTATCTATCTATCTATCTATCTATCTATCTATCTATCTATCTATCTATCTATCTATCTATCTATCTATCTATCTATCTATCTATCTATCTATCTATCTATCTATCTATCTATCTATCTATCTATCTATCTATCTATCTATCTATCTATCTATCTATCTATCTATCTATCTATCTATCTATCTATCTATCTATCTATCTATCTATCTATCTATCTATCTATCTATCTATCTATCTATCTATCTATCTATCTATCTATCTATCTATCTATCTATCTATCTATCTATCTATCTATCTATCTATCTATCTATCTATCTATCTATCTATCTATCTATCTATCTATCTATCTATCTATCTATCTATCTATCTATCTATCTATCTATCTATCTATCTATCTATCTATCTATCTATCTATCTATCTATCTATCTATCTATCTAAAGTGATTTTGGTTTGATTTGAAGCAAAAGAAGGAAGAAGAATTGCCGGACTCGTCTAAGGACCTCGGACCTCATGAAGTGAGACAGATAGAAGAGCCAGAAAACAAGAGCAACTTTAGAGCTGATCAGGCTCGTCTGCAATCCCCACAAAGCGTGAGCTTAGACGAGTCAGAAAAAAATTGATCTTGTGAATTTTGAATTCCCACACATCTTAGGTCATAAAAACACGCTAGAAAACATGTTGAGGAGGTGGGCAACAAAAAACGCCAAAGATTCTTTGGGAGGCAAGAACACGGAGAGAGGTGGAAGCGAAGAGATATTCGACTTAGTGTTTCACTTTCTCCTTTCTTTTACTTGTTGTTATGGAATTCTATACTATGCATGTTCTTAAATAATATTATGAGTAGCTTGGTTCCTTATCTAGAGTTTGACGGGCCTTTTGTAGGATGTCAATTCTTCCTATGTTTTTATATAATTGAGTCATTCTGTTTATTTCTATTTGTTCAACTACACAATGATACTAGCTAGTTAATTGATATCATATTTTGTTGTTCTCGAGAGTGACTCTGAGATTAGGTGTTAGTTGAATAATGTCACTTCGAAGCATTGAACTATTAGAAATGGTTTATCTATGCGATCCGTTAAAAGTTTGGCTCGTTTATGTCATTGCCGTTACAAAACAGGCTCATTAATTTGTGCTATTACTTTTTAACGGTGGTATATTAAAACAACCTTTGCTATGTGGTTCACATCACCAAATTAGACCTAGTAAAAGTATTACTCATTTTAAAAAAGACTCATTTTAAATAACATAACCATATTCCATATTATTCTATCCTATATCAATCAAATTCAATAACCGATCTTTTTTTCTTTATAAAAAGAAAGTTTGAAAATGCAACGAAATCGTTTATAAAAAAACTGCAAATACTGCTTTGTTGTGGGTGGGGTGGGGGTTGATTTCGATGAAACTGAAAACTGCAAGTATTGTGATTGTTTTGCATATTGTTCATATCATTGATGAATTATTGTTCAATATATCAGAAGTGTATATTGTGTAATTGAAGGGATGTGCATGGCCTAATGGCTTCTATAGAGCCTGCATGTTGGAGTTTAGTCAACACGAGTTTGTTTCTATGAACAACTTGGCTTATGCCAAGGATACATTGTTCAAGGGTTGAACTTAGTTTTTGGGGATGATTTACTTTCACTTGTTATGTTTACTTATTTATCTTGCCTTCTTTTTTTGTTTTGAATGGCAGAATCTTCAACCCATTAATCGCTTTGTTGTGAAAAAGAAAAAAATAACTTATTCATCAATGATAATGAACAATATGCAAAACAGTAACAATACTTGCAGATTTCAATTTCATCCTTCCAGTATCTGCGGGTTTTTTTTATAAACGATTTTCATTGGATTTTCAAACTTTTTTTTTTAATAATTTTTTGATTATTGGATTTGATTGATATCGGATAGAGTAAAATCAAATATGGTTATGCTATTTAAATTTTTAAATGAGTAATATTTTCAGTGTGTCTAGTTTGGTGATGTGGACCTCTAATAAGAGTCCATATAGCAAAGGTGGTTTTACAAAACCACCGTTACAAAATAATAACATAAATGGGTCTGTTTTGTAACGGCAATGGCATAAACGAGACCAAACTTTTAACGGATGACATAGATGAACCATTTCTAATAGTTCAATGACATATTTGAGCTTTTTCCCTTAATAGTTTAATGATTGGGATTTAAAAGTGGGGTTTTTTTTTTTTTCTTTTGGTTTCCCATTCGGTGTCCGGTACCCGCATTGGAGTCCAACTAATCCGGATTCGCGCCGGGTAGGGTCCCATTCGTGGATAGAGCTCCCAACAGAGTTTTCTCCATGCTCAGGGTCGAACCCTCGACCTCTGGTTAAGGGTGGAGCAGCCCCATCCGCTGCAGCACAACCCATGTTGGTAAAAGTGGAGGTTAAGGATAACGAAGCTTTGATGCAATCTAAGTGAATAGATTAATTGGTTTTGCTAGGGTTAGTTCGAGTGAATAACACTAGAAAATTACTAAACTTATTGGTCCAGAGATATCTGTGGTAAAAAAAGATTCATGATCGGTAGAGATTAATTTGGCTAGATTATATAACATAGTGAGAATGAATCCGGCAAATAAAGAAATCATAACTTTAGGCTCCTTAATCATGATAACAACCCATTTTCTAGTTAGTTTGATTTGTTGGTTATATAGTTTAAACAAAAATCTTAATCATGAAAATCAAATAATTGTTCCAACTTATTTTCTTTGCGATACTGAACAACGAATCTTAGTTCACTGTAGAATTTGACTCCGGTCTTAAAAATCAAATTATATTTACAACAATCACTTAACCTTTTTAGGACAAGCTTTTGGCTTGATTAATAAACAATAAATAACTCCCCCCCCCCCCCCCTCCAAAAAAAGTTAGCGTTTGACCATGTTTCATTGTGAAAGTAGAAAAAAAAAATTTTTACTTTCAAAGTGAACAATGATATTTGAAAATTAAAGTTGTGCTTGACAAATAAATAAATTTGAGTTATTTTTGAATTTTTGTGGGTAATTTGGAGTGAAAAAAGTGACAGTTTTTTTATTGTTTTTGGAATTTTAAAAATTCTCGAAAAGTAAAAATATAATTTTCCAAATTTTAGGACCAAACATTTCTGAAGTTCAATTCCGGAAAAAAGAGAAAAAAATATCGTTATCATACGGGTTCTTTAATGATATTTATGTTTTTCCTTACAATAATAAATGACTTAAATAATAAATGACTTATGCAGTAGAATACTCCGTATTAAATATTAATGTAATCTCATTGAAATATAAGAAATCAATTTTTTTTTTTGGTTAATTACTCTTCTGCCCAACTGTGCTTACCTGTCTATACTCTAATATCTTTCAAAAAACCAACACTATTGAAGTATCAACAGCAACGTTGAACAAAGCAACAAGCCAAAAAATCAAGAAGTTCCTCTCTTTCACTCAACAAAAATGGTATCGCCAAAACAACCGACTGGTTCCTTACCACCCACCGGAAACAAGAGGCCATCATCGTCGTCTGATGATGTACCTCCAGTTTCGAAGCATCCAGAGGTTCATATAAATTTTCACTTCATTCATTTATTTTATTTTAGTTTTTTGAAAAGCATTCGATGAGTATTGATTCTTTTTTTTTTTTTCTCTTCATTGATTGTATCAAATTCAATTTTTTTTAGGTGGATGATGCACCTCCTTCTGTGAAGCGTCTAAAGGTGCACTCAAATTTCTACTTCATTCATTTTTGTTTTGTTTTTTGTTAAGTGTTTGGTTAGTAAATTAATATTTTTGGTAGGTGATATACCTCCTTTTCTAAAATGTCCAAGGATTCACTCAAAATTCTACTTATCTTTTTTTTTTCTTGAGGTTTTTGTTAAGCATTTGATGAGTAAATTGATTCATTTTTGGTTCTTTTTGATTGGTGTGAATTGATTTTTTAGGGAGATGACAATGCGGATACTTTGGAAAAAAAAATCGATGCTGCCATCTGAGAATTCAAAGGAGTTACACTCAACTGATCAACCAGAACTTGAAGCTGGCAAGGTATACTACAAATATAACGTCAACTTTTTTAGATATCCAGTTTAAAAATAATTTATCTATTTATTCCTAATTTGTTCTTATCAGTTTAAAAATAATTTATATTTTTAATTCCTAATTTACCCTCGTTATTATTTATAATCACTTCACAATATATTTATTAAATTTATTATATTCAAAAAGGTGATATAATTAAATTGTCTTTGATGTCAAGTCAATAATGGACAAACAAAAAATGGACGTAGGAAACATTTTATTTATCTTTTCTATTTTCTTAGGAGAGTCTTTGATGTCATTCAGGTTTTGTATCGGACAAGCCTTGGTGCCGACTCATATCAGAGTATCCGGAGGTTTTAGATTAGTAGTATTTGTTTTTCTTTAACTATTTTTCTGTTGAATATTGGTTTATAGATTTCATATCTAATAGAATGTATATTCTGCAGAACCCAACAGTAGAGGTTAATAAGACTTTTTTGGCGGGTGGAGCGAACAAAGACACTCCTGCTGCTTCGATGACGTGCTTTATAAGGCTTGTAAATGTAGTGCTCTAAATTTGGACTGCCTTGACTTTCCTGTTTGTTCAACAGTTTAAGTCTGTTTGCCATAATTCGAAACACGCTGTCTACTAGTGAAAATTTTAGTATGAAGATGCTTTTCGAAACAAATTAAAAGAAATGATTTTTTCTTCTGGATCAGAATTATTTGTAGTATCTTGAAAAATTCTCTTTGGGCGCTGTTATATTTATTGAAATCTCTTCAGGCAGTTGGAGCAAACTATCTTTAGGAACTTTTCTTCCTGAGAGATTACCATAAATAGAAATTTAAATATGAACATGTCGCTTACTGAGGTGAAGTTAGGATTTCGACAAAAAGGGTTCAAAATTTAAAGAAAAACTAATCGAAGAGGTTGAAATCTATTATATATACATAAAATATAATTTTAATAATATATAAATAATATAATTTTTTACCGCCCGTTCCAATGACTGGCCCGGTCGCATATCGAAGGACTGCATTAGTTGACATTTGTTTGACTATTTTCTAAGGTTGTGAATTTCATAATGTATATAGATTACTCATTGTTTGTGGACATGACCAGCATCAAGGCAAGTGGGTGGCTTTGCTTGATAGAAAAGGAAGCGGCCATGTGCAAGTCAATGGAAAGACCATCAGCAAACATTCTTTTTGCTTTCTTAATTCAGGCGATGAAGTTATCTTAAGTCAAGCAGAAAATAATGCTTACGTATCCTCTACATGTTGCTGTAGGAGCTATTGTGATTCCATTTGTATTTGCTCAATCCTTACGGTTTTTGTGATTCTTTACTATTTCTCATCTATATGATTGAATATCCTTGACATTGTTCTATATAGATTGTTCAGTTACTATTGGAGTCACCTTCAAATGTTGGGACCATTGCCGGAAAAGGAAAACTGTTGAATATCGAAAACCAGGTAGAAGATGCTTTAGCTATTGCTCATGCTTTTGATTTGCAGTATTTTCAAACCCATGTCGAGATCTATTTTCTTTGAAACCGACATCTCAGGTTAGTGGTAAAAAACACCCAAGAAATGAGCTGCATGCCTCCTTCCCTTGTTATTCATGATATTCTGATTTTGAATTATCCATTGGTACAAGCTTGATGGCCTTGAATTAGATTCAGCTGCAAATATCATCAGCAATAATGCTGCTGATTTTGAATTATCCATTGGTACAGGCAATGCTAAGTCATTCGCTGAACCATTTCATTGGTACAGGCAATGCTAAGTCATTCGCTGAACCATTTCTTTTGGCCTTCTTGCTATGAATCTGCTGCAGTTATGGAAAAACTTTATGCTGCAATCATTGACGAACAAAATATAGAAGTATCATTCGATGACTTTCCATATTACTTAAGGTAGTCAAGTAGGCAACTAGATCACATAGCATAATCCAATTACCATTGTATATCTGGAAATCTATTTAGTTTCCTTTATTTTTTTCTCTTGAGTTCTTTGGTCTTTCGGGCATTTCCTGATACTTCTTATATTTTCTTATATTCGAGTTAAGAAATAAAAATATTTTCTTTTCATTATAAAAATATTTTCACTATATGTTAGACAGGTTTTAATTTTTGTTCATGTTAACTTATTAGTGAATTAATTAATTTTGCAAAAAGAAAAAGAAGTTGGTATGCAATATTTGTGTTAGACAAAAAAATTTGAGACCTTTGAGCTAATGCAGATCAATTTAAATAGTGACTTCATAAAAAGGAAAAGAATATAGTAATTTTGTTGGTCCCAACTCCCAACTATTACCTAAAATGCAAGACAAACTTTAATAAAATAGTAAGATATATATAAGAACATATTGGTATTGAACCTATTTGAACCTCGCACCATGCAAACTAAGCCTTGTATTGGTATTTACATAGAGAAGGGCAGAGGCGCGATCCCATTATTCTCAAATTTTGAAGCTACAGTTGGTTAAGGGTTGGCCTTAGATGAATTTCTCGGTCATAAAAAAAATATTTGATCAATGAATTAAAAGTGTGTTCATTTTAACAATTTAAATTTTTAGATTAGATGGATTACACATTTCAACTTAGTATCGAAGCCATACTCGTTCTCGTTCTTGATTTAAACAATGCAAGGCCCCCTTGTTATATTGTCAACACACTAGATATCCAATTTTAGACGTGCAATAGGGTATTGAATGGATCACATTGGTTCGTACAATGGACATTAATCTTTTATTAGATGTTGCCGTTTACCCAGGGTTAGCCATGCCTCATCTTGTTTTGATGGTTATTGAAGAATAATGCAGTAACTCACACTAAGAGTAAATCAGTGTAAGCAGAGAGAAATGAAGGAAGAGATAGGAGAAGATCAACTATCTTAGAATCAGGGAAGAAAAGAGAAGAAGAAGAGTAAATCATTGTGTTGTATTGATGTATTCAGAATTTTGTTCTTGCTAGTAGTACATAGTCGACTATATATACAGTAGATGATAGATTAATAGTCCGGTGTTAACTAACTAATTGACTTCAACAATGTAACTAACTTATTGACACTTTAACTTACTTTCCCTTCATTTTCTTTCTTTACTCTCATTCCTCAACACTCCTCCTCAAACTTGGCACTACAAAGAGATTGACAAGGTCAAGTTTGGACATTAAGTGTTTATGTTGAACCTTGGTTAAGCCTTTAGTGAAACCATTTGCGGGTTGGGCATGAGTGAATATATATTTAGTCTTGATCATCCCTTGTTGGATCTTTTTCCTCACAAAGTAGCAGTCTATTTCTATATGTTTAGTCTCCTCATGGTAGCTACAGGATTTGTATCTATTTGCAAAGCTGCTTTGCTGTCACTGAAGATGGTCAGAGGTAGTTGTAGTTGAACACCTAGATCCTTGATCAAACCAACTAGCTATGTAAGTTCTGTAACTGTTGAAGCAAGGCTTCTATACTCTGATTCAGCTGAACTCCTAGAAACCGTTGATTGTTTCTTTGACTTCCAAGATATTAGAGATTCACCTAGTTTAATAGTAATGCCTGTAATAGACTTCCTAGAGAAAGCACATGCAGCCCAATCTGCATCACAATGAGCTATAAAAATATCTTCTTTTGAGCTAAACATGAGAAGACCTTATTCTGATTTTCCTTTTATATATTTGATGATTCTAAGTGCTGCATTCATGTGAGACTGTTTTGGACACTGCAAGAACTTACTCAAGGTCTACACACTATATGCTATGTTTGGTCTTGTTACTGTGAGGTATAACAACTTACCTATTATCTTTTGGTACATCCTTGATCAGCTAATACTTCATCTTTTTACCTTGCATCATCTGAAGTATGTTGATCATATTCTGTAGTTGTTAATTTCTCTATAGTATCAAGTGGAGTAGGTGCTGGTTTAGCAGCACTGAGACCTATTTTTGAGATTAATTCCATTACATACTTCCTCTGATGCATCGCAATTCCTTGTTTAGACCTTGCAAATTCAATGCCTAGGAAGTACTTTAGTTCTCCAAGATCCTTTATCTTAAAAGCTTTGTGAAGAGCCTCTTTGTTTTCACTTATTTGATCAAGTTTGCTACCAGTCACTAGTATGTCATCTACATAAACTAGTACTATAACTATTCCTTCACTTTTCTCTTTGATGTAAAGAGAATGATCATACTGACTCTGTCTGAAGTTATATCTAATCAAGGCTTGATGCAGTTTTGCATTCCATTGTCTTGGTGCTTTCTTCAATCCATACAAGGATTTTGAAAGTCTGCACACCTGTCTCTCCCCCTGACTTTTAAAACCTTGTAAAAGTTTCATATAGTCTCATCTTCCAAATCACCTTGTAAAAAGGCATTGTATACATTCATTTGATGGATATGTCAATTCCTAGCTGCTGCAAAATAGCCAAGACAGTCCTCAGAGTAACCATTTTTACCATTGGGCTAAACGTTTCTTGATAGTCTATCCCTTCCTTTTGACTGAACCCTTTTGATACCAACCTTGCCTTGAATAATTCTATTTGTCCTGAGGCTTTGCACTTGATTTTGTCAATCCATTTGCACCCTATAGGATACTTGCCTTCCGGAAGAGTGACCACCTCCCAAGTATTGTTGTTTCAAGAGCATCGATCTTAAATTGCATAGCATCTACCCACCTAGCATCTTTGACTGCCTCTACATAAGATGTTGGTTCAATAAGGTTTGAGAAGTTAGATAAGTAGCATTGATACTTGTCAGAAAGATTAAAGAAACATAGTTTGAGAGAGGATATAAGATGTTATTTATAGTTAATGACACAAAGTCTTTCATCCATCTAGGTGGATGTGTGCCCCTGGTGGATTTTCTTTGATCAGGGTGTGTAGTAGCTTGTTGAAGCAATTCAACAACATTTTTTTTAGTTATTCTTCTTGTGTAGTATCTTGTTATAGCAGGATTTTATGCAACAGGAACTGTAGTTGACTGGACTAGAGTAGTATTAGTTGTATTTTATAGTTGTTCAGTATAATATTGTGATTATGAGTCATTCTCAATAGTTGGTTGTGGTTGTGAGTTGTTACCAGCAGGTGCTTGTGACTGTGAACCGGGACCAACTCCTACCATATCAATAGCTAACTCATCACTACTTCCTTCTGTCAAGACACATATAGGAAATAACAATTGTGAAGCTTAAGTCATAGTATCCTTGAATGGAAATATATCTTCCAAGAAAATGACATCCTTGTTAACAAAGAATATCTTGTCAGTAAGATCATAAAGGATATAACCTCTCTTTGTTTCTGAATAATCCATGTGAATAGCCTTTCTTGATCTAGGCTTAGGTTTATCCAATTCATGTACTACCTTAGCACAGCCTAAGACCTTTAGATGATCTAGTGCAGGTTTCTTGTTGTACAGTTTTTCATAAGGTGTGATATATCCTAATATAGAAGAAGGAAGCCTGTTTATTAGATGTGTAGAAGCTTTCACACAGTGTCCCCTAAACTTTAAAAGTATATTAGCATGAAACCTAATAGCTCTTGTTATTTTTAGAAAATGCCTATGTTTCCTCTCAGCTACACAATTTTGTTGAGGTGTATATGAGCAAGAAGTTTGATGAGTTATGCCTAGATTTGCAAAGAGTTCAGAGCATATGTGATTGACAAATTTAGTACCATTATCAGTTCTAATCACTTTTACACAAGTATTAAACTGGGTTTGAGTGTAAGACAAAAAATACTTAAGAACAATAATGACATCAACTTGAGTAAAAACACCCATGTCATTCTAGTAAAATCATCCACTACAGTTAAAAAGTACTTGTATCCATCATAAGTAGGAACCTTATAAGGACCCCAGAGATCCATATGTACTAAGTCAAAAGCTATAACACTAGATGTACTACTAGAAGGAAAGGCTAGCCAAGTTTGTTTATCAAATGGACAGACTTCACACTTATTTATATTGTCATTTACATGTGTTTTTGAAACAGAAAACATGTGAGATAGTATCCAAAAAGGAACATGTCCAAGCCTACTACACCATAACCTTATATTAGATTTATTTGTATTCTGAGTATTGAACACACAACCTTCTACTTTGCCATGTCCCAGAAGCTTTTGTCTCAATTAGAAGTATAGTCCATTTTTCTCTCTGCCAATTCCTTCACCTTCCTACTCCAAATTAATGATCCTGAAACACACAAAAGTTAGGGAAGAATGTAGCTGAATAGTTAAGTTGCTTAGTAACCTTTGAGACTGATAATAGATTGTATTTAAACTGAGGTAGATGAAAAACATTCTGGATAGTACTATTTTCAAATATATCACTACATCCCATGTGTGTCACTAGTGACACATCACCATTGGGTAGTATTACTCTTTTTGGATTGAGATATTGAATCTTTTTTTAGAAGATCAATATCTGCAGTCATATGGTTTGTAGCAACTGTGTCAATAACCCACTCAAGTGGATTATTGCAAACCATCAAGTCATTGCCAATACCTGACATATTTGTTGCACTAGTAGATGGCATGAAAGATGTCACTTGATTGTGTTGTTCCAGCATCTTGCAAATCTAAGTATATTGCTCAGGTGTGAACCTTAGGGGAAAAGATAGCAGTACAAGACTTTGGTTTTGATGATGCTGACCCAATCCTCAGCCACAAATTGTGAGCACTAGAAACAACTTTCCTCTGCTTGTACTGTGATCATAGCCAGTTCTAGCTTTATTTTGAATCTTGTACTCTCTATGTTTAGGATGTCCAGGAGGGTAACCAACAAGTTTGTAGCAATCTATCTTGTAATAACTTTTTATTTTACAGTGATCACACACAACACTAGGATTATATGTTGACACATAGTTTCTCTTCCCCTTTTGATAGTTACCTTGATAACTACCACCTAGATAGCTAGTCTTAGAGTACATGGCAGCTGCATCAGCTGCATTAGGAGCAGGACCAGAAGACTTTTTGCATGCACAAACTGAGCCACAATTTTTTGATTCTCATCACTTATGATCATAGAGTAGGCCATGTTGACAGTTGGTAGTAGTGTCATCAACAAAATTTGGCTTCAGTTGGTAGTAGTGTCATCAACAAAATTTTGCTTCTTACTTGGGAGTATGTTCCAATTAGGCCTATTAGAAACTGATATAAATTTTGTCTTTGAAGATAAGCTAAGAACTCTCTTGATTTTTCATAGGCTCTAAAGATTCAAACTCATCCCATACATCTTTCAGCTTAGCTAAATATACAGACACAGATTGAACTCCCTGAGTCATGGTTGCAATTTCTTGGTGCAAATTCTAAGTTCTTGAACCATCTATTTTACCAAATCTTTCCTTAAGATCTAACCATACAAAATATACAGTTGAGGCATGGACCATTACCCCTCCAAGCAGTTCAGTAGAAACTGCATTCATAAGCCAAGAAAGTACTATAGCATTGACTCTTTCCCATTCGTTTCCCAGGTCAGTAGAGAAATTTTCTCTTACAAGAGCCATCAACTATATCAAATTTGTTACCCCCTAGTAGTGCAATTCAAACAGCCTTACTCCATACAACATAGTTTTCACTCCCCTTTAATTGGAAAGACACAAGAGAAGTACCTGATACATCTGCCGTCGATAAGAACCGAGGATGATTATAATCTAATGGAGGCTGCAGTGGCCGTGGGATTGATCCACTATTGTTGGAAACTGATCAAATTCTTTGCACATCAAAAGTCATCTTCAATAGAGTAGAGTTCCTTTCAGAGAAACTCACTTAGTCAAGCAGTTACTTTCAGAGTAACCAAGAAATTACCAGAATTCAGAAATTCTTGAATGTGTAGATGAACACCAAAAATTCAAAACAAAAATTGTTGGATCGACAAGAGCACTGATTCAATTTAGTAAGCTCTAATACCACGAAGAATAATGCAATAACTCACACTAAGAGTAAATCACTGTACCAGAGAAATAGAGGAAGAGATTGGAGAAGATCAACCATCTTAGAATCAGAGAAGAAAGAAGAGTAAATCATTGTGTTGTATTGATGTATTTAGAATTTTGTTCTTGTTAGTAGTACATAGTCGACTATATATACAGATGTTAGAGTTGTGACCCGAATTTTGTTGATCCGGTCCTGAAAGTTTCGCGGTGCAACTCATGTTTGTGATTTTCAAAATACCAAGCCTGTAAGTACTTCATCAGAAGCTCATGACTTCAAACTCGCGGCCACGCCTTCTCCAAAGACAGATGATGAGCGTGACTATATGTCTCGAGTTTCATACTCTAGTGCCATCGGGTCTCTTATGTATGCGATGGTGTGTTTTCGACCAGATTTATCTTATACCGTTAGTGCAACTAGAAGATACATGGAAAATCCTGGCAAAGAACATTGGAAAGCAGTTCAGTGGATTTTTAGATACTTGCATGGATCTGCTGATATTTGTTTGCAGTTTGGGCAAAATAGAGATGAAGTAATCGAGTATGTTGATTTTGATTTTCCAGGAGACCATGATAAAAGGAGATCCCTTATAAGCTATGTTTTCACCATTGGTGGTTGTGCTATCAGTTGAAAATCTACCTTACAGACTACAGTTTCTTTGTCAACTACTGAGGCAGAGTACATAGCTATTACAGAGGCTTTCAAGGAAGCTATTTGGTTGAAGGGTCTGTTTGGTAAACTTAGAAAAGACTTACATATTACTACGGTCTTTTGTGACAGTCAGAGTGCTATCTTCCTTACGAAAAATTAGATGTTTCACGAGAGGACAAAACACATCGATATTCAGTATCATTTTATGCATGAAATTATTGGTCGTGGTGATATTGTGGTGAGCAAGATTAGTACCCATGATAACCCTATTGATATGATGACCAAGACACTACCAAGTTCCAAGTTTGAGCATTGCTTGGACTTGGTTGGTGTTAGCTGTTAATATGTGCCCTTAGGGGTTTTTGTGGATGAGGTAGAGAGTTTGTCTTGAAATGGATTTGAGTTGTGAATTAGAATTCATGTCAAGGTGGAGATTATTAGAGCTGTGACCAGAATTTTATTGATTCGGCCCTGAAAGTTTCGCGGTGTGACTCATGATTGTGATTTTTAATGTGGTCTGTGGTGGTAGCGTAGGATAGGCCTGATCTCGGAGCCAGTATGCACCTTTATGTTCTTGGGCCTAGGACTTATCTGTATGCACGTATTATATAAGTGCATTTAGTGGGTTGTTTTGAGTATTCAGAAAATACGCACATTCTCCACGTTGTACTCCTCTCCTTTTATAGTGAAATTTCTCTGCCTCTGCCCGTGGTTTCTCCCGCAAGGGTTTCCACGTAAATCTGTTGTATTGTTCTTGTTTTTCTTTTACTTATGGTTTGCTTTATTCTATCCGAATCTAACAAGAGTAGATGATAGCTTAACAGTGTGGTGTCGACTAACTAACTGGCTTCAACAATGTAACTAACTTCTTGACACTTTTACTAACTTTTCCTCCTTTTTCTTTCTCTATTATCATTCCTCAACAGTTATATAGCTATCTCATATTGTATGTAGCTTTGTTCTTTAAATAAACCTTGGTTTGGTGAAGATGTCTGTATTTGTGAATTTGCAGTGAGAACACAAAACATGCGCTAATTGCCACTTCATATTTACTCCTAAAGCACAACGAGCAAGTTAAATATATCAATGAGCTTCCTGCGGTCAACCCAAGAATTTTGCTTTCTGGTCCTGCAGGTTTGTTATTTTCTCAGTAATTATTTAACTTATTTTGTATTGTTATTATTTCATTTTTCTCATTGGAGCGCTTGATCGATATTAATCTACGGGTACTGACCAGTTCTGCTTTTGTTTTCCAGGATCAGAAATATATCAGGAGATTCTGGTGAAGGCACTTGCACATTTTTATGGA
This sequence comes from Capsicum pubescens, assembly GCA_030864215.1. Taxonomy (NCBI): domain Eukaryota; kingdom Viridiplantae; phylum Streptophyta; class Magnoliopsida; order Solanales; family Solanaceae; genus Capsicum; species Capsicum pubescens. Next base: position 18,028,152 of record CM061543.1, on the reverse strand, counting down.
GCCAAATTGCTCATTTTTGATAGCGAATATTTTGTAAGATGAAATTACATATTATGCTTTTGAGGAACATTGCATAATTAACCTTAATTGTTTTTCCATTTTTGTTGTTCTTGACCCCCCTTGAAGTAGTACTAGTGGCCACCTAGCATTTAAGACGTACTTCGAGTTCCGTCTTATAGACCTATAAAGGGGCTATAGACATATTGAGGGGATGCAAAGACAGTAGATGAAATTTATGAAATTTCTTCTTTCCTGGGGTTGATTTTGCATGTCATCGATCTTATTTCTACGAGTTAGAGTTCTTTTCATTTAAATCTAGAGTCAGTGGCCAATTAAAATCTTTCATGTCATTTTCTAGGCTTTGTTATTCCCTTTGTCGCTCTTGCATTTTTATTGATGTGGTCAGACTTAGATGCAAATCATGGATACATTTTCATATCATTCAGAGACTATCTGTGAAGGATGCTGAGCCAATGGAAGGCACTGAAGCATCATCTAGCCCAACTGCTAATGACAGTATATCCTCTTTAGCCGGGCCATCGAAAAACACCGTCTTTATGACAGGTATTGACTGCCCTTTGGTTAGTCCCTTGTTTTTTTTCTATATTTTTTTTTCTTCAGATTTTATTTTTACTAAGAAAAAAAAATATAGAAAAAAAAGTTGGGGGTCTATTGGAAACAACCACTCTACTTCACCTACCCTCCTCAGATCCCACTCTGTGAGAATACACTAGGCATGTTGATGTTGTTGTTTTTCTTTCTACTAATAACTAATGTTGAAGATGTTCAGGTGATAGAGTCAGATTTATTGGTTCTACTTCTGCACTTGACTCGACTCCCATCAGGTAAATTCTAATTTTCCTACAAACCTCAACACCAACTCTTCTGCACTATTAAATGATCTGTATCTTATATCTAAACAAATTTCTGATGTTATTTTGTGATGGTCCCTAGCAATTTTGTCCTTCCGGTTTCTCATAAACAAAAATAATCATTATTGATCCATATTTCTTAATGTCATCGATGAAACTGCTTTATCCAGGAAAAAAACAAGAATCACTCTTGATACATTTGCTAGTAACTATATGGTTTTACGATTAATATACACTCGATCCTTTTAGTCATCCCAAAAAGAATGATGCATTTCTATATTTAGTTCTCCCACTTGTTTCAATTTGTTTGCTTTTTACTATCTTTTTTAGCACATTTCAAAAAAATGCGTCTTTCCTAATTTGGCAACTCTTTAGTTTCACCATCTCACATGACGTGTTAATACCACAACATAAAGGGCATTCTAAATACATTATACATGTCTGTAGATTAAGATTACTTTTTTAAACTTCATGTCAAGTCAAACTATGACAAACAAATTGAAACTGAGAGTAATAATTTACCATTAAACTTTTCATTTTACCGTTGATGAGATAATTTATAGCCAATAATATCTATAATTTGTTTTAGACCACAAGTTTCAAAATCTTCCTTTCATTTATAAACTCCTGTGCCAGTCAAACACCTTCACATAAATTGGGATAGGAGTATTTGTTACTTCCTATTTTATTTGTTTAGTTTATAAAGTTAAGACATAATCTTTATTTTTCTGCATTTGTAGGCAGTGAATTGTACTTTATCTCCTGTACCACATCTTGTTCTGCAACCGCCCATTCATATGTTTTAGTACAATCTGAGTCTGTTATTTTTAACCTTCTCTGTCTTGTTCCATTGTTCCAGGGGCCCAACATTTGGAACTAGAGGGAAGATTGTATTGTCTTTCAAAGATAGTCCATCGGCAAAGGTTGGCGTCCAATTTGATAAATCCATCCCACGTGGCATTAACTTAGGTGGTCTTTGCGAAGATGCTCACGGATTCTTTTGCAAAGGTACTTTTGGAATGCCAGTTAACTATTTTCCTTTAGTTTATATATTAAGTTAACATCATTCTTAAGTACGCAGTCATAGTTTTACTTCCAATGCATTTTACCATCACTTCCTCTCAGTCGATGAACTGCGCTTAGAAGGCACTGGACAGGATGATCTAGAAAATTTACTCGTTAACACATTGTTTGAGGTGTGATTTCTTTCAACAAATAAGAATAAGTTCGTTTGAAAACTAATATGTGGGATTTCTGTTCCTTTCTTTTTGTATTTTGTTGTAAACTTTAGTCTTTACCTTTCATTCTACTTTTTCAGGTTGTAATCAGAGAAAGCAGAAATTCCCCAGTCATATTGTTCATGAAAGATGCTGAGAAGACTACGGCAGGAAATTCAGTGTCATATTCAATGTACAAAAGTTGGCTTGAGAAGATTCCAGATAATATTGTGATCATTGGGTCTCACATTCATTCAGATGATCATAAGGAGGAGGTACTATTTTCAGATCATAATGCCCAAGAATAGATGCCTGTGATTATATCTTTTCCTGTTATAATGTGTATACAGGGTATTAAGTGTCCTGTAATGGAAATTTCTTATGGATTAAATTTCTTGGCTTTAGTAGTTATCGGTGCCAAAACTTTGTGAGACCGATGCTTGATCGAGAGGATGAGAGGGGACTCTTATTATAGCAAAATGTTCAAAATATCAACTTCGCATCACAAAAGAGACATTAGTTTAGCTATATATATCAATGCATGCATGCACAAGCAGCATACACAGACACAGACACAAACACACAAATCATTTTCACACACACACATATGAACACTACATACTGTGGCATACACCCACACTCTCAATGACAACAACAAAAATGACATACCTAATGTAATCCCACAAGTAGAGTATGGGAGGGTAGTATGTGCGCAGACCTTACCCCTACAAGGTAGAGAGACTGGTTCTGATAGATCTTCGGCGCAAGTAAAAGCATTACAAAGCAAAACAATTTGAAAGAATGACCAACGTTCTTAAAAGCGAGAAGCACAAAAGAGCTCTAAGGTACGTAGGGGGTGATACAATCCCACATTAGTTGGGTATTGGAGTGGTGGTTTGTTTATATAAACTTGGGTAAATACTCCCCTAATGAGCTAGCTAGCCCTTGGGGTCAAGTTATGCCCAATGCCATATTTTTACACATATATCCTTTCAATTGCTTGACAAAATAAGGCCTAAACATGCTTTTTCTATTTTACTCTTTGCAGTCACAGCCTAAAGGATCTCTCTTCACCAAATTGGGCAGCATTTTATATGAGCTCGCCTTCCCGGTATAAGCTCTTGAGTTTTTTTTAAGAACTTTCAGTTAGTGCTGAAAATATCTTGTAAATGAGGATGTCGAATTATAAATAACGGAAAAGAACCCTGCTTTACATGTAGGCCGCCTGTGTTCTTTTTCATCTTTTTTTTTTGGGTTCTGTTGAGCATTTTGGGGGGATTAATTTTGGAAGCACGATATGTCTTTGATATTAAACTAAGGCATTTGGATACAAATTAAACCATCAAAGCCGTGAACCAAACCAAACTAGGCTTATTTTCTAAAAGCAGCTACTTTGATAAATGTGTCAACCAATATTTTATAAAACCAAACCACAAAAATATTCTAATTCTAACTAAGTTCCTCTTGCTTATAGCCGTGAATTAGGCCTTTATTGTCCTCATTTTTTTAAAAATAATTTTTCTAATTCTTCGTTGTCTTTCGGTTCCTTTCCTCTTCATTTTAGGTGCTTTTTCCGCTTCACCAACTTTAGTGTTGTTTACATTGTTTAAAAGAAATTTATCTTTTCCAAAAAAGTGTCGTTTACATTCGAAAAACCTGGATATGAATTTGCCCTTGTGTTGTATTACCGTTGAATAAACACAGCCATATGACAACTTAATTGTCTTTTTAAAATAGTACTGAATTTTGACGTGTTCAGGATAGTTTTGGGAAGATGCAAGACAAGGGGAAACAGGTTGCAAGCACAAATGAATTTCTGACGAAACTTTTCCCAAATAAAGTGGTTATCTACATGCCGCAGGTCTGTTTTTTAAATTATATAGAATTTTAAATTCTTTAGCAAATCACTGAGTGGCTTTGAGTATTGCAGGATGAAGCACTTCTGTCGACTTGGAAACAACAACTGGATCAAGATGCTGAAACCCTAACAGTGAAAGAAAATTTTAATAGCTTGAAAACAGTAAGGCTTTCTGACCTTTAAAGTTATGAATGACCAATTTTTCACCTCACATTTGTGAATCCCCTCAGAAAGTACGATATGTTTCCAACTTAAAATGGAGACCTGACTTCCCAAATGTGTTTCCAAGGCCATTTGGACCCCTGTGTAAAAACAATAAGTTGACCTTACTGTAAAGATCGTCTTACTGTAGCCTTTCCATGTTAAGTAATCTTCACTGTCTGTTGTCCCTCTGGAACACCTCCAGCTGCTGCAGAAGTTGAGTAACTCCGTCAATTTCTTAGCTGCTTAGTATCCCTCTGAAACTGAAATTCCACCCACGTTGACTCAATATATTCCTGATTTCCCCAAGAATTCTGTCAATGTATTTCCAGCATTCTAGGACTAGGTTACTGCTCTCTGATATTCTTTTTTTTTTTTTTAATTGTGTGAACAAGTTGAATGATTGATTTATGAATTCAATAGATTAATGACATGACTTCTGTCTTTAACTACTTATTGCTATATGATTGTCGTTCTTCTATAGGTTCTGAGCCGGATTGGGTTAGAATGCAACGGACTCGAGACATTGTGCATCAAAGACCATAATTTTTCTGTTAAAAGTAAGCTGCTGCTTTCACTGTTCTTCCTTTTTCTTCACATAGATGTGGGAAGGGGGTTGAGGGATGTGTGGGATACTGTAGATTCTCACTATTATATACATCACTATGTCTTTTAGATCATTCAAAATCTCTATCACATCCGTGTCAATCCGACACGATTTGGGTGTGGGTGTAGGATCTATACAGTATTTGATCGAGCTAACTTATGTACTTTGACTATACTATAGGCTAAGATCATAGGTTGTTGGGATATTATGTGTTATCATCATTGGCGGATCCAGGAATTTTCTTCAGGAGGTTCGAAAAATAAAAATATAAATGTGTGAAAAAGCCAATAAAATTTACAATTTCAAGGGATGTAAAATATTTTATTTATTTATTTATGTAGCAGTAGCACCTAGCGTTTTTTTTTTTTTATAATAAGAGCTTTACAGTACATTTAATTTTTATAATAAGAGATGGCAGTGAAAATAACACCACTGGGCTATCTAAGTGCCTTGTTTCATGTGGTTCAACATTAATATATGTACATAAATATAGATTTTCTACTTTCTATATACAACGTAATTTTTTGCCGAGGGGTTTCAGGTGAACCCCCTGTGAACCACCTAGGTCTGCCCCTGGTTATCATAAGTTGTTGTTCTTGTCTTTCTTTTACTTGTGGTTTGCTTATTCTATCCGAATCATAACATCCTTCATTACCAAAAAACAAGGAAGAAAAGACAATTATGTCAACCAGTTTTTTTTTTTTTTTTGTTTTTTGCAAAAAGAGCTGAATTATTGGGTGCTTGAAGGTGCAGAGGAGGTTGTTGGATGGGCGTTGAGCCATCATTTGATGCGGAACACTCAAGCAGATGTTGACATGAGGCTTGTCTTATCTCCCGTTAGGTAATAGAAATAGCAGCATCTGATATTCTCCTATCCATGATTTTCTTTGACTGTAATGATTGTTGAATTGAACAATTGCGGGAATCTTTTGCGATTTAACAGCATTCAGTATGGGTTGGAACTCTTACAAGCAAAGCAAAATGATACCAAGAGCTTGAAGAAGTCACTCAAGGTGATTATAATATTCCTTATCTGATGCTTTGCGAAATTTGTATAAAAAGCTCCTTGATTTGATATGGCAGATACAGACTTAGGAACTGATGAACTAGTTTTTGTCCAACGCAGGATGTTGAGACAGACAATGAGTTTGAGAAGGCACTTCTGGCTGATGTCATTCCCCCCAGTGATATTGGGGTGACATTTGATGATATCGGTGCACTTGAAAGTGTCAAGGATACATTAAAAGAGCTGATCATGCTTCCATTACAAAGACCTGAATTTTTCTCCAAGAGTCAACTAACCAAGGTTTACATCTGCAATTTATCCATATTTTGCTTGTCTAAGTAGATTAGCTTGTATAAAAGTTTGGAAGTATTTGACCTTTTTGTTCAAGGATCAATTACTCCAGCTTTGTTTTTATCCATTTGTTTTTCCCACTAAAATAAGAGTATTAGTATTACCTAATAATGTTGGTTTAAGTTTGACCACATTACTTCCACAGTTAAACTTGAAGATAAAGATAGTTACTTATATTTCTTACTCTTGGGTTTGTTTCATCTGAGCAGTTTGACAGGAAGTTTGTACTTGATGAAAAATGTTACCCCAACTGTTGTTTCTCCTTTTGGGACTTGAATTTTCAAGCATTATCTAGAGATTTGTGATTATTTAAGAAAATATAGCTCTTCAATTTCATTCGCAGCCCTGCAAAGGAATACTTTTGTTTGGTCCTCCTGGAACTGGGAAAACCATGCTGGCAAAAGCCGTTGCCACTGAAGCGGGAGCAAATTTTATTAATATTTCAATGTCAAGTATCAGTTCAAAGGTTTGTTTTCTTGGAGCTTATTTGTGGTCTATTGAGTATAGGTGATGTTGTTCATAGTAGTTTCTTAGCATTAGAACAACCTTAATCTTTTTCTTTTCCAATGCCGCAGTGGTCTGGCGAGGGTGAGAAATGCATAAAAGCTGTCTTCTCGCTGGCTAGTAAAATTGCTCCCAGCATTATTTTTGTAGATGAAGTATGCTTCCTTAGACGTTAGCATGTTTCTTTCATCCTTCATGCTTTAAAATTCGATCCTTTTTCTGATCCCTTTTGTCTCCTGTTTGTTTATGCGGCTTTCTCAAGGTTGATAGTATGCTGGGAAGAAGGGAAAATCCAGAAGAACATCAGGCAATGCGCAGATTGAAAAATGAATTCATGCTGAATTGGGATGGGTTACGCACAAAGGATACTGAACGAGTTCTGGTACTTGCAGCAACAAACAGGCCATTTGACCTTGATGAAGCTGTTATAAGGCGACTGCCACGCAGGTAAAAGAGGAATGACTAATTTGCAGATATTATTGAAGAAGTTCTTTTAACACTTGCTTAATGCCCTTTTCATGTCTTTTCTGTACAGGTTGATGGTCAATTTACCAGATGCTCCAAACAGAGAAAAAATTCTAAAAGTGATACTCGCAAAAGAAGACTTGGCTCAGGATGTTGATCTGGAATCAGTTGCAAGTATGACTGACGGATATTCCGGAAGTGACCTTAAGGTGTCTGCTATTCTTGTTTGCTTGGATAAATGACTAGTCCTTGTTTCATCTTTCTGATGTTTGAATTTGCTGTGTTTTTCTAATTTAACTCCTTTATCATGTAGAATCTCTGTGCAACCGCTGCATATCGACCCATTAGAGATATCCTAGAAAAGGAAAAAAAGGTACTACATTTCTTTTGTTGATGTGTGTTCATTGACTGCTTAGCTGAGGTAGAAATTAACTTGTTGTCTGTTCCAATGGATTTTCTTGGTAGTTTGTTATGGATGCCTATTTCGCTTTCTTTAGATAATTTTTCATGGGCTTTAGAGGATCCTTTTGAAGTATCTTAATTCAAATGTATGTTGTTTTTGGTCCTGGATTTGGTGGAGAGGAACTTTCTTCTGAAAAACCGTGGAGTTAAACTTTGACAACTTGCGTTTGTGAAAAGAAAAGGCAGTCTGGTGCATGAAGCATCCACATTCTCACAGGGTCCGGAGAAGGTCGCACTCCAATGGGGCGTGATGTAGGAAGCCTACATTGGCGCAAGCATCAGTGAGATTTCACAACTCGGGAGAAACATAAGTTTGAGGGCCAGCTCACTTAATATAAACTAAAAATGTATAAAACATATCAAACAATATAGATGTCACGACCCGAGCCGGGGCCCTAGCCGTAACGAGCATCCCAAATCACGAAGGCCAGGGCGCTCTTCTAAATCTGGTAATCATGCACAATATTCATATAGTCTAAGAAAATTTGCGGGAAATAATACATGACGGAACCATGGTCAATCTCATAAACTTGAACAATTTGAAAAGGAAAATTCTGAATAATCTAAACATGTGACAACCGTCTGCGAAATCTCTAACATTACATTAGCCATCATACATCTGAGACAAATTTGGGACAAGGCCCCCAGTAGACCAAAACAAAAAGAAAAAGAAACAATAATATCTGAAAATATGGCCTTCCGAAAGAGAGAAGGCTCACCAACTGCAACTTCTGACACACACGGATCTACTGCTTGGGACCGCGGAACTATGCCTCGGATCCTGGAATATAGGGAGTCAATACAGATGTACTGGTACACAGAGTAATCCAAAAACAAAATACAACTTATACAACATAGGTGAGAGCTATTATAAAACACATTAACCCAAAGTCATTTGAAAACACATGGGCATAGTATAATGATTTTCAACAATAATGTAGCACTATGGAGCTAGATGGTACACCCTACAATTTTACATTTTCACCGACTGCCAAATCTCGATTGCCGCCAAGGTTGGAGTACTAGTGAGGGAAGGACATACAAGATCACACAGCAGGGCGCCATAACCCCAATCAAGTCAATATGTCGTGGTTGGGCTCAAGATCACAAAGCAGGGCTCCTAACCATAGGTCTCGAGTTGGGATGACATAGTACTAGGTACGCAAGATCACATTGCAGGGTTTCAAGTTTTCGTGTCGGCAAATCACGATTTCCAGCATAGAGCGTCGGCTTACTGCCTTCCCTTGCTGGATAAGTCCGACGAAAAATGTCATAACTTTTCGCTCGATTATCGTATTTTGGCGAAATTGGTATCGTTAGAAAGCTAATTCAATTATCTACAATTTGGTGGATCTTGATCTTAAAAATTCTATGTGTATCGAAAGTTATACACGTTCAAAATAGACTTTTGTAGAATCGAATATCAAACTTTGAATGAATGAATGATTCTTAGCTCAACTTTGCTCTAAGCCATTTCTATGAGCATTTTTCACCTAATAATCACTTCATATACTAGGCGAAAGATCATGAAACATGAATTTAAACATAAACCATGGAATTTTACCTTACACACGTAGGAACGATGGTTTGATTTCTAGCTCGAAAATGCGGGGTGTTACAATAGAAGGAAGAGGCAATATAGATTCTGTGCTGATTAATTTGGCTATTTTGTTCATCTAATTTTGAGCTATACTTGCAAGAATGACGTACAAGGCAATTTAGGAGACCCTTGTGTGTATATATATGTTTGTGTGCACGTGCCTCTTTAGTATACTTGCTAAAATAGGCATCTAACGCTTACATTTGATTATAGGAACAGGCTGCAGCTAGTGCTGATGGTAGACCACCTCCAGCACTAAGCACTAAGCAGCAGTGCAGACTTACGGCCACTGAATATGGACGACTTCAGATATTCTCATCAGCAGGTGAGTTGAAAAAATCTGGCGGCATCTTTAAACTTTCTAAATTTTACTGCATAAGGGTGTTGACGATTGGAGAACTGTGATCGTCTGTTCTTGTAGGTTTGCGCAAGTGTTTCATCTGAATCCACAAATATGACCGAGCTTCTTCAGTGGAATGATCTGTATGGAGAAGGGTGCTCTAGAAAGAAACAGTCCTTCAGTTACATCATGTAAAGGCTATCTCAATTTTTGTACAATGAGTTTATAGGTCTCTTAGAAAATGAGTTTTGACATGTTACAACAGTTACTTTATATGCTTTGACCTTTTGCTGAGTACTTGCAGAGGGTTTTCAGTCCTATCAAAAAATTGACTAAGCTTCTAAGATTTCCCAGAATATTTTTTTTAGCTTAGATGTCTACCTTACCCAAATATTTTAACTAGAGTAGATGTCTAGGTTTATTATTTGATACCTTGTAAACCTGAAAAGTCCATTTTATTGCAAGTGAATGATGTGTTGGAGTTGCATGCGGAGTATTGCATTTAGGGGTTGTTTGAACAACCTTATGTAATGTTGGGATTAAGTAATGTCGAGATTATTTTTTATCCATCATTTGGTTCAGTTTGGTGTATTAAGGGTAGTTCTAATTAGAGAAATGGTTATTCTCATCAGTTATACACCTTGTGTATTATCTGATGACAAATTTTGGGAATTTACTGGTGCGCTATAATGCCACTAAGACGATTCACTGTAAATTTTTATTGTTACTAGAAGCGTAAGCAATCTTTTCTTGAGGACACATCACACTTCATCTAATTGATGTTCATAAAGACTTTGAAACATTTCTTTGAAACCATGACTCACTCTTTGTCTTATTTCTGAGCTAGATGGTACACCCTACAATCTGTAATTCCATTGCTATATAGAATCCGTCTTTGACTCGTCGGCCAAGCCCCTAATCCAAGTTTGTCGCAAGGATTGAAGTTTCTATAAGGAGGACACGCAAGATCACACAGCAGGGTGCCAAAATCCTCAATCAAATCAACATGTCATGGTAGTGCACAAGATCAAAAAGCAGGGCTCCTAACCATAGTCCAAATTTGGGACGACATGAATCAAGGTACAGAAGATCACAAAGCATGGTACCATAATCCCGTGTCGGCAAATCACGGTTTCTAGCATAGAGTCCTTCAATTTGTATTTTCTTCGGATAACCATCTAACTCTCTTTAAGCCCATTTTTAAACCTTTTTTTAAACATGCATCTTTCAGAATTCATAATCTGAAAATGTGATTTCAAACATGTGTTCTATTCTGTTCTGAATTACTATGGTTTTAACTGAGTTGGTGTCGTCAGACCAAGACTTGCAAGTCCTACTTCTGAGCCATATTATACCATGCATGATTCTTTCATTAAAACATAATTCAGACCACCCAAGCATGCAAATAATATAAGAGATTTCATGTTCAGAAAACTATGCAAAAATTCTCATTCTTTCAATAAATATGTGGTGGTCATGTAATCTTTGACAAACCATGCAACTCTTCTCATTATGTATTTACATTCAACATTGGTCAACATAAACATCCCTCTCTTTTGAAATTAAAACCATAATTCAATCATAGCATTAATCAAGACATTTCATATCATGCTTTTCAAGATGCATTCAAAACAGTCCATAGCATATGAAAATTGAAAAGTAAAGAAAAATCATAACAAGAGAGGGATTCTTTAGGATTCATGCTCTCAATTGTATATTCATCCTTAAACACATGCATACATATATATAGAGTTTCAAATCAATTTGGGGGAAGGCCTGCAGACCAAAGCAATACTGATCAAGGCTTCTAAAACATGCTAGTAGTCATAAATTCAAAATCCCTTACTTAAAAATCATGATTTCGAGACCGTTAGCATGAATTAAAGATGGTTTCTTTGCCCATAAAATTTTAGAAAAACCCCACGTACCTTAATTTATGACTCTTGAATGAACTCGTGCTTTAGGGATGCTATTCGAACAATTGATGGGTGCTTCTTGTAGCCCTCACAATGGGAATTCCGAATCTCGAAGAATTATTGAAAACCCATGGTGAAATCTTAAGATATTTTGATCTTTGGGTTGAAACCCTAAGAAGTGTTCTTGGTGATTTTGAGAGAGAATGACCTTATTTTGGTATTTGAGGGATTTAATCCCGTGTTATGGCTGAATAGGGGGATGGAAAATACCACTTTTTCCCTTAAAAAGGTGAAAACAGAACCTGGAAATTGGGTGTGTGTGACACAGCGTGCGTCGCATGCTAATCGCGCGATGCTATTGTCTCAGTCACGAAAATCGCCATAACTTTTTGCTCGGGTATCGTATTTTGGCAAAACTGGTATCGTTGGAACGACAATTCAAAGAGATTTCATTTGATATATAGTAGTCCCTCTAATTCCTTATATACAATGGGTTATGGTCAATTGAAGTTTACCCAAGTTTAGACGCTCACTCAAACTCGAACGATAGGAAAGCTTTCAACTCGTCCTTGAGTTAGGGGGACCTCTATGATCTTAATTCATGCTCAAATAGGTTCCAACACTACATAATTGATTAACATATCGAATTTGCATATGATTTATGGCCTTTGGATCATCTACACATAGAAATGACATTTTTTCGTTCTAGCCCGAAATGCGGAGTGTTACATTATCTCCCCCTTGGGATCATTCATCCCCGAATGATGGGTAGGAATGTTAAAGCTTAAAGTTATGGAATAACGCGTACTTGATGTGGCTTCTAAGAAAGGATATAACTGATTTGAAACATTTAAACTTCTATCATGAAACTAAATTCTGAGTTGACTTGCCCTTACTTGTTTTAAGGTGCTGATTCATGCTGAGAGTTTAGGATTCCCCCCGAAGTGTTCATGCTCAAATCCCACACATTGGATTTGGAAGTGATAACTTATATAAGTACGAATCATGAGCCAACAAGATTTAGATCGTACAAAGGTATTACACTATCTGAGCTAAAATAGCTGGAAAAATTTGAGATTATGTGCTAAACTCTTATGAACTGAGTCATGTCTAAATAACTGAATCTAAACATGATGCTTGGACTGAACTGAGTTCTCAACTTACACGGATGGAATAGATTATCTTTTGGGATGGTCATATGCATTGGACTTTGGATAGTAGGACTGGGTAAAAAGGTGGAAAACCACAGTAACTTGTCTGCCTGACTGCTAAACTGAATTATACTGGACACCTATACTTAACTGGAGTATCTCTTCAACACTCTTTCTAAAGAAGTCCTAGTAGCATTAGGGAGTAAATAATCTCTGACATGAGTTACACAAGACATCCAACTAAGGAATCACAACAATGACACTACTTACAGCATGGAATATAGACATATAACTCATAAACTAGGACAGAATTACAAGGCCTTAGGTAATGCAACTTCTTACTTTCAAGCTTAGCACACTTCTCGAATACTCCCTCAACTATACATTTCCCCTTAAATATCATACTCATTCGATTCAACTTATAATTCTTATAGGGGCATTGATAAATCTTTCTATATCTTTTTAAAGCTTACACCCTAAGCATAACGTGCCTTACCACTTCAATGACCAACTCTGAACTCTTACTATGGATTCACTAGCACATATTGCGTTCCTCCACATAAATCACAACATGTCCTTCAAGCCTATCTTTATAACCACATATGAACTTCAAGGCAAACACCCATAAAGGCATACTTCATATATTCTCTAAACCACTATCGACACAACTCCCACACGCTACCTCAAGAATATACACACACAAATTTCAACTAACCATCATATCCATCAAAGACTTGGCCCCAATCTTACTTCACACTTATGGCCTTATCTAAACAAGCATACAATGATCTTCCACCAACAAGAAACATTTACTCACCACCACTATCATTACATAAGGAGGAGTCAGTAAAAGGTTAGAACATAAAAGCTTGAAGCATGGAAGGATATTATACGAGACTTGACACTTAACTGATGCCTGAGGAATAACAAATCTACATCAGGGATTTATCAAAGTGATCTGAATTGAGGCAAACATGACTATAAGCTGAATCTCACCAATCATAAGGAGTATAACATGAGTTATGAGAACTGAGAACACTATAAAGTGTGAGTACACGAGTCATGAGCTGCATGACCTCAATTTGGAGTTCATAACATATGGAATGTGATTCCGACTACTGAATGAACTGGAACTCCTCATTTTGGGATTGGAAGAGTACATGATTCTCTATCACAAGCATGAACACGAACTATGATCATGGAACTGAAATATAAGGCATGAGTAGGAATTGGGATAATTGAAAAATACTGCGGTAAAAATGGGTTGAGTCTTACCATCACTTTCTGATGTTACATGTCATACTAACATCACTACTAGAATCTGAGAGCCTGACTTGGTTATTCGTCCTATCATATCCCCCTTAGCTTCAAGCCATCATCTTAAGTTTGAGAGATCCCTTACTAGACTCTAAACTGAACTATACTTACTGCACTCTGGGTTCTGGAAAACGACAATACACGTATATCATAGAACTTAACCCGAAAGACTACACCTGAAAGTGGAAAACCCACTGCTAATACTACCTTCTGAGACCTACTCCTATTTTCTATAGCCCCAATAGTCATCACATAATACTTGAACACTTACTAACTTCGAATCTTCATGAATATCCCTATAGTCGGGGTGCACACCCTCTAGTGCTTCAACTCTTGTTTATATTAGTTCAACCTTCAAAAAAACTCAACTTAGATTCTAACACTTAACATGGATATCACCAAGTCTTTGATGAACCAATTCTACTTCCGTCATAGGCCACCAATATCGTGACTTCAAGCTTAAATCTCTCTACCATGAGAATTCAAGATCATATCAAAAGGCTCAACACTATCAATCAAAACTTCTTAACTTGGCCATTTAGAACACCATGTACCATCTAACTAGTCTTTCTCCATCTAGCAACTTAACGGTACTACTAGCCACACACAACATGCAATAGCCTTAGAAAATGTCGTAACTCCATATAACTTTGGGCATATTTCTACACCATACATACAACATCATACTTCACTACGGCTCAAATAAACTTAAGCTCTTGCGTACGCTGTTCAACACTATTAGACCACTTCTCTATAACTAGTATCATTAACCAAGAAATCATCACATCTACCTTAATCAATAAGCTATACTCTTTTTGCACAACAAACACCGTCAACAACACTTTTCTTACTTCAAGCAAACAAAAATTCACCTTAACAAATAACTCCTTCTCTACCTTCTACTAAACTAACACACAAGGTCGTATCACTTCATTACCAACTCAATCTTATGCAAAAAGATTTGGCTATACATATATTCAATAAATTTCACTTACCAACTTTCTTGCCATTACACCACTAAACCCCCGTTCCAACCAATACAAGAACAACAAGATGGACAACAAGTTGCTAGTGAATCAAAATAGGCCCCACACGGCTCTACTAGACTTTAATTTTGTGTTTTGAACAATAAATGAGACGAATGACAAGGCAACTATGCTAGTGAATCGAAAGAGCCCCACACAGCTTCAATAGACTTTCAGTTTCAGCAACACAATGATAACAAGATTACAAGAGATAGAAACTTGACACACAACATTCAATGATCTAAGAATACACATCTTACTCTGTATAAATAAAAAAAATCTGAGTCAAACACTTCCCCCACAGACTACCATACAATCCACACATGCTACTAGCTACCACATTAGTCTACCACTATAAAATGGTAAATCATTCTCAAACATCAGTTATTCAACTAAACAATTTATCTACACAAAAGTCACCCTCACTCTGATTTCTAACCTTGCTACTTCACATCACCAACTTCTTGGTCCAATATCTCTACCAATAGGTCATGACACCGTCATTTTAACTTATACTACCACTCGGGTGGAAATACAATTCCAATATTCTTCTACACATCGTTCCCCCTGAAGCATGACGTCTGTAACATCAATTTGAAAAAGGACTAAATACACTTAATACTGCAGGCTGAAAAACATGATTTCATCAGAATCAAAGTTCACACTAGAATCAATACACCTTGGAGCACTAACAGACTCTTCTCAAGTCCTTGCACAAATTTTAAAATCTTATATGTCTTAATCAGAAAGGGCCATACCGTTTAGACTCTAAACTTCTGCACTTGAATCACCCCATTAATGAGACATATCTGAGCACATCAAAGTAAGAAAAGAATTGGGATGACTTTACTTCCGTATGGGTGACACCATACATGAATTAGAGTATGTAAGAGGAATATTTCGACTCCATAGAACGAACTAGAACATGAAGAAAGAGAGACATTCCTAAACGCCTAGTAGCCTCCTGCCTGTAAGTGTGGCACGCTACACACCCATAAACAAGACTCTACCCGCCGCGATTTTGCAGACACCTTGGGAACATGAACCGTTCTTTGATACTAAGTTTGTCATGACCCGATCCGGGGCCCTAGCCGTGATGAGCATTCCAAACCATAAAGGCCCTGACGCCCTTCTAATTTGTAATCACATACCCTTTCCTCATGTGGAAAATATAATGCGGAAATACATAATGAAACGAAATCATGGTCATTAAATCTCAATTCAAATCTTAATGAAAACTGCAATTCAAAACATCTGAGTTATATCTGACTCAGTCTGCGAAATCTCTACTACATGCATAAACCCAACTGTCTGAAAACTGGGACAACTCCCCCAGTAGACCAAAACATAATAATGATAAATGACTGAAGTAAACTAGGCCTTTTGAAATATAGAAGGCTCACCACGGAACTCTGCACTTCTGTCTGGAGAAAATCTACTGTTTATCAGGATTCCTAGATTGAGCCTCAAAACCTGGAAGGGAGGAGATCAATAGAGATGTGCAGTACGCAGTGTAATCCAAAATAATGTATTTATATATAACATAAGTAAGAGTAATTCATAGAACATTTTACATATAATATATGAAAACACATGGGCACATTTTAAAGACTTTAAAACATTTCTTTGAAACCATGACTCACTCTTTGTCTTATTTCTGAGCTAGATGGTACACCCTACAATCTGTAATTCCATGGGCTATATGGAATCCGCCCTTGACTCGGAGGCCAAGCTCCCAATCTAAGTTTGTCGCAAGGATTGGAGTTTCTATAAGGAGGACACGCAAGATCACACAACAGGGTGCCAAAATCCTCAATCAAATTAACATGTCATGGTAGTGCACAAGATCATAAAGCAGGGATCCTAACCATAGTCCCAATTTGGGATGACATGAATCAAGGTACACAAGATCACAAAGCATAATACCATAATCCCGTGTCGGCAAATCATGGTTTCTAGCATAGATTTCTTCAATTCGTACTTTCTTCAAATAACCATCTAACTCTTTTTAAGCCCATTTTTAAACCTTTTTTTAAACATGCATCTTTCAGAATTAATAATCTGAAAATGTGATTTTAAACATGTGTTCTATTCTGTTCTGAATTACTATGGCTTTAATTGAGTTGGTGTCGTCACACCAAGACTTGCAAGTCCTATTTCTGAGCCATATTGTACCATGCATGATTCTTTCATTAAAACATAATTCAGACCACCCAAGCATGAAAATAATATAAGAGATTTCATGTTCCGAAAATTATACAAAAATTCTCATTCTTTCAATAAATATGTGGTGGTCATGTAATCTTTGACAAACCATGCAAATCTTCTTATTATATATTTATATTCAACATTGGTCAACATAAACATCCCTCTCTTTTGAAATTAAAACCATAATTCAATCATAGCATTAATCAAGACATTTCATATCATGTTTTTCAAAATGCATTCAAAACAGTCCATAGCATAAGAAAATTGAAAAGTAAAGGAAAATCATAATAAGAGAGGGATTCTTTAGGATTCATGCTCTCAATTGTATATTCATCCTTAAACACATGCATACATACATATAGAGTTTCAAATCAATTTGGGGGAAGGCCTGAAGACCCAAACAATACTGATTAAGGCTTATAAAACATGCTAGTAGTCGTAAATTCAAAACCCCTTTCTTAAAAATCATGATTTCGAGACCGTTAGCATGAATTAAAGATGGTTTCTTTGCCCATGAAATTTTAGAAAAACCCCACGTACCATAATTTATGACTCTTGAATGAACTCGTGCTTTAGGGATGCTATTCGAACAATTGATGGGTGCTTCTTGTAGCCCTCGCAATGGGAATTCTGAATCTCAAAGAATTATTGAAAACCCACGGTGAAATCTTTGGGTTGAAACCCTAAGAAGTGTTCTTGGTGATTTTGAGAGAGAATGACCTTATTTTGGTGTTTGGGGAATTTAATCCCGTGTTATGGCTGAATAAGGGGGGGGGTTTGAAAAATACCACTTTTGCCCTTAAAAATGCAAAAACAGAACCTGAAAATTGGGTGTGTGCGACAGAGCATGCGTCGCATGATGCTACTATCTCAGTCATGAAAATGGCTATAACTTTTCATTCGGTATCGGATTTTGGCGAAATTGGTATCATTGGAAAGATAATTCGAAGATCTTTCATTTGATATATAGTAGGCCCTCTAATTCGTTATATATAAAAAGTTATGGTCGATTGAAGTTGACCCAAGTTTCGACGCTCACTCAAACTTGAACGATAGGAAAGCTTTCAACTCGTCCTTGAGTTAGGGGACCTCTATGATCTCAATTCATGCTCAAATAGGTTCCCACACTACATAATTGATTAACAGCCAAATTTTCATAGGATTTATGGCTTTTGGATCATCTATGCATAGAAATGACGATTTTTTGTTCTAGCATGAAATGTGGGGTGTTACAACAATTGGAGGAGATGGGCAATTTATGCCCTAATTTATAATTTTAATTGGGATTGGATGAATTAGGTTGAGGGAAAAAGACTCAATTTCCCCTCAAACACTTAAATTCGCAACAGAATTGTGTTTTAGAGAGCCACCACGACGTGGTGAGGGCTCCATCGCTATAGGCACCGCGATGCGGTCCTATCGCGATGAGCTGCTGGAATCAAAATCTAAACAAGACCCATTTCTTGTCAAAAAAATCTAAAAGACATGCTCTTTACACCTCTGAACATGAATTGACTCAAAAATCTACATCTCGGGGTCAAGAAGACAAATTTACAAATCTTCGAAGATAAGAGGCTTAAACTATGACTAAGACCTCATTTGTTTGCACTTAATGGAGGTATGAATCTAAATGGTTCAGACTTCAAACCATTAAGTGCATTTTTTTTATTAAGGTTTTAACTCTTAATAGGTCTGAATAGGTCTTAATCATTCAGATCTAGAACCAAGTCATAATAGGTCTGAAGGGATATTCTGGTGTTGGATAATATTCACCACTCTATTCATAATTAGCAGTCACCACCACTAACCACCTCTTCCACAGTTACTATTGTCAACCACCACCCACCATCACCAACCACCTCCACCATCACAACTACCATCGACAATAAATACCGCTACCAACCATAATTGTCAACCGTTACCACACCTACTACCTCTTTTATTCTAATTATATTCCCGCCACCACTGCTGTCAACAGTACCACAATCAGAAACCACTACAGGACAATCCCTACTACCAACCAACTTATCTATCACAACTCACACCACTACTACCTACCTTTCATGACCCGAACTAAGGCCTGGCCGTGACGGACATCCCGAACCATGAAGCCCAGATATCCTACTCTATCTGATCTAGTAATTAGGCACAACATTCATATCATAATAGAAAATGCAGAAATATAATATGATACGGAAATATGGTCATTAACTCTGGGTTTCAAGACATAAGAAAGAAAACTGTAATTCCAAACATTTGAATAAGATCTGAATCAGTCTGCGAAATCTCTACTATATCTCAAACTATTTTGAAAACTGGGACAAGGCCCCAGTAGACCAAAATAACGATAATTTGAAATAATAGGCCTTCTGCAACAAAGAAGGCTCACCATTGCACGGATCACTTTTCTCTGGAATACTCTACTGATTAGCTAGACCCTTAGACTGAACCTCCGAACCTGGGAGGTAGGGGGTCAATACAGATGTAGTGGTACATAGAGAAAATCCAAAATAATAATTTATATTCAACATATATGAGAGCAATTTAAAATTGTTCATAAACATATCATATAGTAAGAAATCTCATGGGCATTTCTGAAAGACTCTGAAAGAAAATCATCTGAACTCTGAGACATTATTTGTTTTACTTCTGGGCTAGGTGGTATACCCTACAACTCTGAAATTCCATGGGCTATATGAAATTTGCCATTGACTCGGCGGGGAAGCCTCCAACCCAAATGTGCCTCAAGGGTTGGAGTCTCTGACTCTGCTATGCCACACGGTCGTTGCCAGCGTAAAAATAATATACCCGGATCGACAAATCACAATTTTAGGCTAAGAGTTACTTGAACTCAAACCTTCTTCGGGAAACCACCTAACCCCCTTTAAGCTCAATTTTAACTCTTTAAAACATGCATTCTCTGAAATCAAACTCTGAAAACATACTCTGTTACGGCATACATACTTATGGTATCGTCATACCATTGACTTGCAAGTCACATCTCTGAGCCATTAATAGCATATTACAATCTCTGTTTTCAAAACATAAATTCGGAACCACCATATCAATAAATCATTTCAAAGAACTCTTTCTCTAAAACTCATGTAAACACATGTATGCAACTCTTTTTGTCAAACTTTCAATGATGCAAGGTGGTCATGTCAAATCTCTTAATATCATGCAAATCTTTCTCTTTTAACAAAATATATTTACATCAAGAAACTCCCTCTCTTAAATCTCTAAATCATGCTCAAAATACTATGGTATTTGAGTAAACAAATTTCAAGCCATAAATCATGCATTTTAAATTCTTCACATTAAGATCATAAACTTAAAGTCATCACAAGAGAGGGATTTCATAAGTTGTGCTCTCAAACAATCTTAAATCTAAATTTTCATACATCTACATATACATGTAAATCAAATTAAGGGGAAAAGGCCTAAAGGCCAATTCAACAATACAATTAAACATTCATAATGCATAATAAATCATGTATTTCAAAAACCCCTTTCTAAATTCATGCTTGATAATCTTTAAATCATGTTCTAGTGTTTACAAGCCCATGCAGTTTTTAGGATAAAATCCACGTACCTCAATTTAGAATTTTGATGGATCATTCTTGAAGCCTACGATTTGGGAATTCCAAATATTCAATCAATCTTGAAAACCCACGGTTAAATCTTGAGTTATTTGGGTTTTCTTGTTTGAAACCCTAAGGAGTGTTCTTGATGGTTTTTGATGAAAATATCTATAATGAGGTCATTTGGATTAAATCCCGTGTTTAGGCTGATAAAGGGGTGGAAAATACCCAATATACCCTTAATGAGACGGACTAAAAATATAATTGGGAGCTCAATTTCATGGGCCACCGCGACGCGCCACAATCGTGGTGGCTCACTGGAAATTGACGAGTGGGATTCTTAAGGTCACTGCGACGCTGAGCCATCGCGTTGTCCCACTAGTTGGGACCTGAAATTTCAGCGTGACACGCCACAATCGCGCTATGCTACTGGAATTTGACAATTTCTAAATAGGCCCCCTCCGTGATGTGCCAAGCACCAAAATAACGGTGTTTTACGACTAGAACTTAAATTAGCCATAACTTCTTGCTCGGGTATCAAATTTGGGCGAATATTATATCGACGGAAAGCACATTCAATTTCCCACATGATTAAAAGTCGAAATTAGGGAAATTATATATGGTTTAAACTTTACTCACTTTGGAAGTAAAAAATGAGACTAAGCTTCTTTGACACAATTTTATTCATTTAACTCTAAGAGCATATTACCACGAGCTACCACATTGACGATTTTTGTGGGGTGTTACACTACTACTAATACATCAGAACCTCTTCATATTCTTTGACCGCCACCACCATTATCACTTGTAATGCTACCTCTACCACCACTTCAACTAGTACCATTGCTACAATTTATCTTTACTAACAACCATCTCCACCATCACAACAAATAACATCTCCAACTAGCACCAACACATCATCAATAATCATGTATTCATGTTTCAGCCAACACAATCAACACCTTAAACTACTAACATCAAGCAACATCACATCACAACAACCATCACCACCATCAATCGCCACCATCATAACAGTCACTACAATACCAACCATCACAATTATCACCACCAATATTATTAATCACTAACATCAATCATTGTCACTGCAACCACCATTATAAGCCATCTCCACTATTACTAATAAATATAAATGTTTTTTCTCAATCAAATACTAATAATTTAGTTGTATTAAATTACATACTTTTTTAATATATAATTAATTTTTTATTTGAATTTTATTTTTAATTTTATTATATATACAAATAATTTTTTCACACATTCAAATGTTGAAAAATAAATAGTCTTAATCATTCAGCTTTCAGATCTAGAGACAACATTTTAATCATTCAGATGTGCATTCAGATTCAGTCGTCCGAATCTTAAAAAAATAAATGGAGCCTAAGTCTTTCTACACTTAGAAAACTTTTCAAGCCCTAAAACTTTCCATGCATGCAACTAAGAGTTAAGTCAAGTCAAGAGTTATACGGGGTGTTACATTATTCCCCCTTGGGATCATTTATCTCCGAATGATGACTTGGGACACAACTAGCACGATTCAAGCACTATATGGAAAGAAAAGAGTATTATAAGATTTGTACCTTCGATATCATCATCCATGGTTTCAAAGAGAGTCAGATACCTCGCACGCACGTCATCCTCCAATTCACAAGTTGCTTCCTCATCTTTTTGATTCTTCCACAACACCTTAACCAAAACTATCTCCTTACTTCTCAACTGTCGTACTTGGTGGTCTAAAATAATAATGGTTTCTTCTTCACAAAGAGTCTTTTATGTTAATTTCTTCCATAGGCAACACAAGAAAATGATCCCCAATACATTTCTTCAGCATTGATACATGAAATATAGAATGGACAGAAGCTAAACCCACTAGCAAATCTAACTCATAAGCAACCCCACCAATCCTCCTCGTAATCTGATAAGGACCTATGTAATAACGACTAAGTTTTTCTTTCTTTCCGAATCGCATGACTCCCTTCATAGAGGAAACCTTTAGAAATACCCAATCATCAACCTTAAATTCCAAATCCCTTCTTCTAACATCAGCGTAAGACTTTTGGCGACTCTGAGCTATCTTAAGTCGCTCCCTAATGACCTTCACTTTCTCTATCACTTGATGAACAAGATCAGACCCAAAAAACTGGGTTTCATCCACTTCATACCACACAATCGGGGATCTACATCTCTTACCATAAAGAGCTTCGAAAAGAGCCATCTGAATGCTGGAATGGTAGCTATTATTGCAGGCGAATTCTATCAATGATAAGTGATCCACTCAACTACCCTTAAAGTCAATCATGGAAGCCCTCAACATATCTTTTAAGGTCTGAATGGTGAGTTCTACTTGACCATTTATTTGAGGATGAAAGACGGTGCTAAGGTTTGTTGGGTACCTAAACCTCTCTGAAAAGATAGCTAAACTAAGAAGAGAATTGTGTACCTCGATCAGATATGATAGACACTAGAGCCCCATGCAACCAAACTATCCCTTGGATGTACAATTTAGCATAATCATCCCTCGAATAATTAGTCCACATAGGGAGAAAATGGGCAAACTTAGTCATCCTATCTATAATCACCCAAATAGAATCATATAGGTTTCGGGATCTCGAAGGTCATGTAATAAAGTCTATGTTAATAATCTCCCACTTCCACATAGGCAAAGCTATCTCTTGGGAAGTGCCATCTGGTCTCAAATGTTCTACCTTAACTTGTTGACAATTCAAACACTTAGACACAAAGTTAGCAACGTCTCTCTTCATGTTATTCCACCAGTAAATCGCCTTAAGATCATAATACATTTTAGTAGTGTCAGGGTGAACAACATACCTGGAAGTGTGAGCTTTATCAAGAATTCTTTCTCACAGCCCATCCATATTCAACATGCATAACCTACCTTGATACCTCAAAATCCCATCACCTCTAATTTCAAAAGCCATCACCTTTTGCTGACCAACATTTTCCTTAATCTGTATCAAGATAGGTTCTTCAACCTACTTCTCCTTAACTTCTGCACATAGGGAGGATTAAGCTACCTCATGAACGAATACCCCTCCATCTTTGGAATCCAGGAGTCAAACTCCCAAACTTGCAAGTCGATGAATATCCTTCACCATATTTCTCTTTCCTTCCTCCACATGATAAAGACTACCCATAGACAACTTGCTAAGGGCATCAGCCACCACGTTGGCCTTGCCCGGATAATAATGCAGGCTCATGTCATAATCCTTCAACAATTCCAGCCACCGCCTCTGCTTGAGATTCAGTTCTTTCTGCGTGAAAAAAAACTGTAAACTTTTGTGATCAGTAAATATATCAACATGCACCCCATAAAGATAATGACGCCAAATCTTTAATGCGAACACCATATTCGCTAACTCCAAATCGTGAGTGGGATAGTTTCTTTCATGCACCTTTAAATGTCTAGATACATAAGCCACCACCTTTCTATGCTGCATAAGTACACACCCAAGTCCCACCCAGGATACATCACAGCACACAACAAAGCCCTTTGTTCCCTCAGGTAGAGTCAAAACTGGTGCGGTAGTCAACTAGTCTTTCAATTTCTCAAAACTATTCTCACAAGAGTAGGACCACAAAAATTTCACCTTTTTTTAGTCAATCTAGTAAGTGGAGCTGCTATGGAGGAAAAACTCTTTACAAATCTTCTATAATACCCTGCCAAACCTAAGAAACTCCGGATATCAGTTGGAGTCGTGGGTTTGGTCCATTTTCTCACTACCTCAACCTTTTGGGGTTCAACTTTAATTCCCTTACTAGAAAAAATGTACCCCAGGAAAGAAATAGCACTAATCCAGAATTCACACTTGGAAAACTTTGCATACAACTCATGATCTCTGAGGGTCTGAAGGATGATTCAAAGGTGATTGGCATGATCTTCCTCACTCTTAGAGTAAATCAAGATGTCATCGATAAAACCTATGACGAATAGATCTAGAAACTAATGAAACACCCTATTCATTAGGTCCATAAAAGTTGAGGGGGCATTAGTCAGTCCGAAGGACATCACTAAGAACTCATAGTGACCGTATTGGGTTCAAAAAGCTGTTTTGGGAACATCAACCTCTCTAACCTTCAATTGATGGTACCTCGAGTGAAGGTCTATTTTGGAAAAATATTTGGCACCTTGGATTTGGTCAAAGAGATCATCGATGCTGGGAAGAGGGTATTTATTCTTAACTGTGACTTTGTTCAGCTGATGGTAATCTATACACATACGGAGGGAGACGTTTCTTCTTACACACGAAGAGTATCAAAGCACCCCAAGAACAGACACTAGGACGGATAATGCCTTTCTTAAGAAGGTCTTTTAACTATTATTTCAACTTTTTCAATTCTATAGGAACCATTCTATATGGAAGTGTAACACCCCGCATTTTTGAGCTAGAATGTAGACCGTCATTCCTACGCATCAATGTTCCAAAACCCTTCCTATTGATTGAGTCTTGATGAGCGTCTAAAATTTGTTTAGATTTTTGTTCCAGCAAACCACCACGAATTCCACCGCATCGTGGTGGGTATCGCGATGACCTACTCAGCGCATCACGGTAAGCCTTAAAAATAGAATTTCTTCTACAACTTTTAAGTCTGAGGGTAGTCTTGTTTTTTCCCTACAATTCCTAATAGTATTAACTGGTGATTAAAGCATTTTTAGGGAAGAGTATGACCATTTTTACTTAAATTTATCAAGAACAAAAACCCTAACCTCTCTCCCAAAGATCAATAACTCATCCCTATGATCAAGAATTCCATGAAACGGATCAAGATCCAGGTTTCATCTATCAAGATCCGGGTTTCATCTTTCAAATTTTATAATCTAAGGCATGTGGGCCTACTCTAAAAACATTGGGTATAATTTTAAATATTTTATCAAGATTAAAGATCCTCAATTATGATTTATAATGAAGTATTCAATATGATTTTCAAAAAGTATGCATCATGGGACTGTTTTGGTGAAAACAATGGTTGTCTTGAATCACTTTTCATGAAAATTGAATTATAACTATATGTATGTATGATTTAATGTATTTTTTAAGATTGATTGAGAGCATAAGTATGAATTCCCTCCTTCTTGTGAAATCAAGTTTACATTTTTCTTTGTGAATGATTTGAAGTGCATGCCTTAAGATTTGAAAGTGATCTTCTCAATATCATGGCGTTTGACATGGTTTATAGATGATGAAAGGGAGTTTCTTGTTATCACTACATGCTAGTTTTAAAGGTAAAGAATTGCATGTAATTAAATAAATTGACATGACCACCACATGTTTTGAATCTTGCAAAGAGAGGTTAACTGCCTAAGTGTTCTTGTGATTTAAAAGTGATAACTTTATTGTGATGTTATGAATCTTGGGTGTTCATATGCATGTTTTGAATACGATGGGTTGTGAATTGGATATGATATTGACTTGCAAGTTAGGGTATGACGATACCCGGTGATTACATTCCCTTAACAAGATAAGTATTAAATATTTTGAAAGTATGAAACATGCTTGTTTTAAAGAACTAAAAGTTAGTCTTAAGAGATCTAGTAGGTTACTCGAAGAAAGTATGAGTTGAAAGACTCTATGATAGAAACCATGATTTGCCGACAAGGGGTTATGGTACCATGCTTTGTGATCTTGTGTACCTTGATTCATGTCATTCCAAATTGGGACTATGATTAGGAACCCTGCTTTATGATCTTGTGCACAACTATGAAATGTTGATTTGACTTGAGATTTTGGCACCCTGCTGTGTGATCTTGCGTGTCCCCCTTATATATACTCCAATCCTTACGACAAACTTGGATTAGGAGCTTGGCCGCCGAGTTAAGGGCGGATTCCATATAGCCCATGGAATTACAGATTGTAGGGTGTACTATCTAGCTCAGAAGAATGACAAAGAGTGAGTCAAGGTGACAAAGAGTGAGTCAAGGTTTTCAAGAACTGTTCCAAAATTATTAAATATGCCCATGTATTTTATTTACGTAATATTCACTGTTATTACAATATGCTCTCATCTATTTTTGTATAAAACATGTTATTTTGAGTTGTTTCACATACTAGTACATCTATATTCTATATTCCCCCCCTATGTTTTAGGATCTAAGACACATTCTCGGGGTCCCGTTCAACAGTAGATTCGTGTATCAAAAATTGCAGTTGGTGAGCCTTCTCTATTCCGAATGGCCTGGTGATTAAAATTTTTTATTTATTTTGTTTTACAGTATGACTGGGGACCTATCCCAGTCTTTAGACAGATGTTGACCTTCACAGTGTTAGAGATTTCGCAGACTGGTGTCAAATGTTTTGTTGAATATTATGAACTCAAGTTTTGTATTATTCCGCTTAACTAAGTGATTTGACCATGTTACCATATTTATTATCTATTTTCGTATTTATTAAAGTATTTGAATGTTGTGCATGATTTCTAGAAAGAAAAAGGTGCCCGAGCCTTCATGGTTCGGGATGCTCATTATGGCCAGGGCCTCAATTCGGGTTGTGATAGGAAGAATAGAAATAGGATGGGTGTCTGGAATCAAATCGATGCCAAATATATCTCCTTATATGGTGGTAAACCAAGAAGGTCATCAGGAAAAACTTTTGGGAATTCATTAACTATAGGGACATATTGGAAGGAAGGGCTTTCAGTACTGAAATCTTTGACTCGGACAAGATGGTACAAATAACCCTTTGATATTAGCTTACAGGCTCTAAGATAAGATATGAAGGACAGTCCCACTTGATGTGGCCTGGCTGGCCGCAGGCCTAACACATAAGACTATCAAATTGACATTGTCCCGGATGATCCTTTCCATACTTTCCACAGCCTGGGTAAGCCCTAAAGGTTTGAGCCACACTCTCCTGCTACTAAGAGCCCTGCATTCTCAGCCCACTGTTTGGCTGAGAGTTATCAAACTGCTTATCAACTGGAGGACTGGGCGTTGGGGCTCTAGCGGAAGACTGAGCATTGTTGCAAAATTTCTTCTTGGACCATCTCTAGTCTGACCTTCTACCTTGTTGCTGACTGGCATGCTGATCTACAAATCTAAATCTCTTAGCCTGCCTTTATTTTTCCCATACCTCTGCCTGACTCATCTTCTGCTCTTTTACCTACTGCATATGCACTGATAACCTGGAGAAGTCCATGTCCTTGTTCAGTATTGCTCCTTTACATTCTAGCCCCGATTCATCCATGAGACCAGATGCGAACTTTCTCATTCG
The DNA here is from genome assembly GCA_030864215.1 of Capsicum pubescens. NCBI lineage: Eukaryota > Viridiplantae > Streptophyta > Magnoliopsida > Solanales > Solanaceae > Capsicum > Capsicum pubescens. The sequence goes on along the minus strand of CM061543.1, from coordinate 18,000,227 downwards.
AGCCCTCATGTTTCCCCCTAATTCTGGAGCATAACGGGACAACTGGGTGAACTTCAATATATACTCTTTGACTCTCATATTTTCTTATTTCAGATTCATAAATTCTTTGGCCTTTGCTGTAACACCACGTAGAATTCTTGACTTGATACCACTCATAGTAACGTGCATAGGGAACTTAAAGCCTGAAATATTTCTAAGTGTTGAAAGACTTAGCCATATTTTAAGCGCTTAACTTTAATGATTTTTAAATTGATATTCTCGACCCCGAGACATGGGTTTTTGAGTTGCTTCATGTTCATGTTTAGGGCATTGTATGCTAAAGTTTACTCAATTTTTGTCCCAAAATAAACACTAACTCTTCTGCAAAGATCAAGAATTCAACTTCTAGGTTCAAGATTCCAAGAAAAGAGTCAAAATTAGAGTTCCAATCTTCAAACTTGGGAACTTAAGGTATATGGGATTACACTAAACTCCATGGGCATAAGTTTTAATATTTTTATCAATTTTAAAGATCCCTAATCATGTTTGTAAAGAATGGCTTTGATATTAATTCGAAAACATGTATCATGGAATCGTTTTGATGAAAGCATATGTTTGTCTTGAACTAATTTTCATGAAATGGAAATATAACTATGTACATATGTCTTTGTTTGTAATGAAAAGTTTGATTGGGAGTATGAATGATAAAGAAACTCCCTCTCCCATTTTGATAATGTCGATTTCAAGTGTTATGGGTTGTTTAAAGGCATGAATTTTCTTAATGGAAAACTAGAGGGTGAATGGTTTTCTAACGATCATAGAATGATGCAGTTTATGACATGTTGAGAGGGTGTTTTCGTATGGTGCATGTTCATTGTATCAAAATTAATAATTTCCAAGGGTTTTGAGTAATGCAAAGATGATATGGCCACCTTATGGTAGTACTAATGAGAGTAGAGTGTTTTGATGTAAAATCAAATTAAAATCAATAGTATAACTCTCTTACATGAGGTTTAAAAATCTTGGATGGTCAATAACATGATGATAAGTGAAAAGGGTCGCAAATATGTTATGATGTGATATGAATGACTTGCAAATCATGGAATGAAGATTCCCGATGATGACATGTCCTTAATAGAATAAGTATTGAATGTTTTGAAGGCATGAAGCATGATTTTGAAGAACTAAAAATTGGGCTTTAGAGATCTAGTTGGTTACCCTAATTGGGCTTTAGGCATGAAGTATTGAATGTTTTGAGTATTGAATGAACATGTTTTTTTTTGTTATGTTTTCCACATTTCCTTTGTAGTGTATGAATTATGTATATGATTGTCAGTTACAAGAGGAACTCGGGCCTTCATGGTTTGGGATGTCCATCACGTCCAGGGCCTCAATTCAGGTCATGATAAACTTGGTATCAGAGCCTGTCTCATGTTCTCAGGGTGTCTGCAAAATCGCGTCGGGTGGAGTCCTATTTATGGATGCGTAGCGCGCCACACTTATAAGGATGAAACTACTAGGCATTTAGGTATATCATTTTTTCTTCATGATCTAGATCGTGCCATAAAGTATGAATGTCCTCTAATCAATGATTTTCTATATTTTAGAAATTGGTCTTGTCTCCCCGTAGAACCAATAAGCAAAATAACCAAGCTAAGGATGTCCGTCTTACTCATGGGATGCAGACCCATAATAAAGGTCGTACCCCAGGGTTTGTTGCTACTCTAGGAGTTCCTCCAGTTTCGACTAGTCCACCTCAGGCTCCATGGACCAGTGTTAAGCATCCCCAGCCTCCCCAGAGAGAAGTGTCGAATGCTGAATTCTGACTGTCCATCCATATGATTGCTCAACTGGTGGCCTCTCAGACCCGTCAGTCTAAAGATGTGGGTTCTGTGTCTGGTTCAGCTGAACTTAATTATTATTTTTTTCTCAAATTAATTTTAAGATACAAAAAAGGCAGCCCGGTGCATTAAAGAAACCGCTATGCACGGTGTTCGGGAAAGGGTCCCACCACAAAGGTGTATCGTACGCAGCCTTACCTTGCATTTCTGCTAGAGGCTGTTTCCAAGGCTTGAACCCGTGACCTCCTGGTCACATGGCAGCAACTTTACCAGTTACTCCAAGGCTCCCCTTCAAATTTAAGATACAATATAAGCATTACTTAATGATACTATGATAAAATAGTCATGTTATTAATTATTGAGAAAATGGCCAAAAGCCCCCCCCCCCAACCTTTACCTCAATTCCAACTACACACCTATACTTTGTGGGGGTCCTATGACCCCCCTGAACTATTTTAAAGTGGAATATTTACACCCCTAAAAGCTCATGCCCAGACATTGTTTCAGGCAGTGAGCTGCACTCACTGCCACATCATCGTGTAACACCCCGATTTTCTGAACTGAAATGCTACACTGTGTTGATGATCCCGAAGGATCACAAGCTAATCCATGACTGATATCTGTACCTGTATACTGCATAATATACATAAAATGCAAAAACATGAACATGAAAGGCCATAAGGTTTGAACTGAATAAACGTCTGATAACAAAATGTCTGAAAAAGGTATAACAATACCAAAATAAGTCATAAGTACTGAAAATAATGAGATCTGAATATCTAATCTGACATCTAGTCTGAAAGCCTCTAACTGAACTGAATAAGGAGTTGAAGGAACATATCTCCAACTAACTCCATCTAGCAACTGAATAGTAAATGTAGCAATAATCATATCATTCTTGAATGAGAAGGACTCACTGCAAACTCTGAACACTAGAATGCTACTGTTGATCTGGAGCTCGTGCCTCTGAACCTATGGTGTAACATAAGAGAAAGAACCATAGCGCAAATGCGTCAGTACGTCTGAATGTACTGAGTATACGAGTGAGGTAGGCTAAATGCAAAGGGTTATATGCATGAACAATGCTAACTAATATGAACGTGAGAATACATACATGCATAAACAACTATAACTGAACTCGTGATGATGCTGACTACTGAGTCTGAATACTGACAACATGAGTGTACTGATACTGAGATACTGAATAGATGAACGACTATTTCTGACAGTTCAAATTATGAAGAACTGGTCTAGTTGACTGTGTCTGACAGTCCTGAAGCTGAATACTGATATCATAAATTCTGATAACTAATATGATTGATACATGAGTTCAGAAAACCTGACTACTGAGTCTGAATGCTGATGACATGACTTTACTGTTACTGAGGTACTGAATAGATTATTGACTATTTCTGACAGTTAAAATTATAAAGAACTGGTTTGAATGACTGTGTCTAACAGTCCTGAAACTGATACTGGTAACGTTAGCTATGACAACTGATATAGCTGATATAAATGTAATGATCGGACTAATCAATATAACCTATACTGAATGACTGTATCTAACAGTCTAAGTTCTGATGGAACTATCTGAGTTCCGTTCTACTTGGAGTAACTAAATCTGAGATCAATCCTATCTAGCGGGTGATCATGAGTATACTGATAATAAGGATGATTTGACTTAGTCTGAGATCAGCCCTATCTAGTGGGTGATCTTTAAATATGATGATTCTGATACTGTTTAACTATAGTTGAGATCAGTCCTGTCTAATGGGTGATCTTGAAGTCTATTTATAATGATAAGGATTGATTGTCTCTAGTAGTACTGAATCTATACTACTGAACTGAGTTGACTGTATCTGACAGTTTGAATCTGTAACTAAAACTGTGGGATGTGTTCATTTAACCCACATGACCCAAGCTAAGCTTACTGGGGTCCAATATCTTCCCTGACTGGAAGGGTGTTAGTACCGCGCCACCAGTAAAGACATCTGTTGTGGAGTCAGTCCTAATCTAGTGAGTGACTCCTGGGATCAGTCCTATACATATAAATGTGCTAACGGGTTACCCCTGAGTATGTCAGTCCTATCTAACGGGTGACATCTCATACCTATGCTGGCTACGTAGTTCTGGAACTTAAGGATTGCTTCTAGGGATCTCAGTCCTATTCTAGCGGGTGAGCCCCCATACCTAGGTTCGCTCGATGCTGAATCCTACTCTCATCTGAAAGACACTGAACTGAATAACTGGGCTGAACTAAATAACTTAACTGAACTGATTTGCTGAACTGATATTGATTAACCGAACTAAAAATAGTGGTATTGTTTAGCGGAGATAAAACTGAGTTTACTGGATTCTGATGACGGATGGAATATAATGAGTTCTGAGGACTGATTAAGAGTACTGAAGTTACCGAGATTGACTGTGAATACTGAAGTTACAGACTGAGTACTGAGATCACTGAGATTACTGAACTAGTGAGACTACTGAGATTTCTGAGTTTTCCTGAGTCACATGACTGATTGAATTCTATAGATCATGGCTTAACTGAGTATCGTGATAACATGACATGGCTCTAGGCACACAACTATATTTTTCATGTACAAGTACCCCCAGGACTCGATGGAAGAAAACTGACACACATGACTGACTTGATCATAAGAGTAGAGTCCATAATCCACAATATCATAAATAAAGGATTTCATACTAAGCATGGTTCTCAACAATCTATTTCATGGAAGGGAATTTCATACAACATGTATATACTTGCATAGCTTTCAATATCATGCTCATTACATATTACAACCACAATCCATAATATCATAACTTGGGAAATTTCATGAAGTACATGGGTATTCTACATCTTGTACATGAGTGGGTTTTGCAAGTAAGCATAGCATAATTCCATAAGACTAGTTCATGAGTAATCCAACAGTGTTCACAAGACACATTATCAACATGGATGACATTGAATCATAGAGGCCTATCATGAATCCTTCACTTAGTCACAATTTAGCTATAATGCATGATTTCTAGTCTCTTAGGTATTTTATCAAACACCTTACATGCACAACTTAGGCATAGGTGTAAATCATACAATTAGTCATCATAAATAATCAAACTTACATGTTTTCAACTCATATGATGTCATAGATTCATAATAACACATAAAGATTCTATCTTGGCATCATTCAACACATAAACATGATTAACAATCCATTCATAACATGGAAACCATAATATATAATTTTAGAAAAGGGTTCTTGAACTTCATGGACGAAAGGAGTCCATGAATGAACACACGCATACCTTAGAAAGAAAACCTTGATGATTTGCTGGAGAGTTCTTGGATTGGGAAACTTAATTCTTGATTATCTTGGAAAAAGGCTTGAATCTTGCTTTTGAGAGATGAGTTTGATGGAAACCCTAATCTTGTGGTTGAGAGTGTAAGAGAGGGTTTTTAAGATGCTTAACTGAAGAAAAATGGGAAAAATTACGCCTTTTTAGGGTTATAAGTCGTGGAAGGTGAAGTAAAAGACCAAAATACCCTTACGAAATAATTTCCCAGTTGCTGAAAAATCATAGCTGACGACCTTCGTGATAGGGCGTCACAATTGTGATAAGCTATCACGAATGTCTTTACTTAGGAGCTGGTTTCTGCCTAAGGCTGACGACCTTCGTGATAGGGCGTCACAAATGTGATAAGCTATCACGAATTTTGTCACTTAGGAGCTGATTTCTACCTAAGGCTGCCGACCTTCGTGATAGGGCGTCACAAATGTGATAAGCTATCACGAATGTCGTCACACTGTTTCCAGCCTGACATGCTGGAGTAAAATAGGCATAACTCTTTGCTCCGATATCGGATTTAGGCGAAATTGGTATCGTTGGAAAGATAATTCAAATATCTTTCATTTGATATATAGTAAACCACCCAGATTATAATATACAACGAGTTATGGCGATTGAAGTTGACCCAAGTTTTGACGCTCACTAAAACTTGAACGATAGGAAAGCTTTCAACTTGTACTTGAGTTAGGGGACCTTTATGATCTAAATTCATGCTCAAATAGATTTCCACACTAAATTTATTAACACACTAAATTTATATAGGATTTGAGGCTTTTGAAACATCCACGCATAGGAATGACGGATTTTCATTCTAGTCCAAAATGTGGGGTATTACACATCGCCACGTTATTTTTTCTTGTCACGTCATTACCACGTCATTTTTTCTTTTTTTTCTTTAAAAAATCAATTATTTAACTTTTTTATTTCCTTTTCTCTTCCATTGCCCCACTTCTATGACCATTCTTTCTCAAAAAATTCTTTTCTTTAGTTTTCATTTCACCTTTTTTTTTCCACCCATTTCTTCACTTTCCACTGCTATTTCCAGAACTTCAAAATGGACCACTCAGTCATGGTGACCTCATCTGACCCTTCAGCGTTCCTTTTTTTTTTAAAGAAAATTTCTCAACTATAAAAATTGATGTTGAATTTATGATTGTGAAAAAATTTGATGTTGATTTTGATTATGGTGTTGATTTGATTGTTTCAATTTCAAGAAATGTGGATTTGAACGATGGTTTATGGTTTGAAATTGAAAATTCAATCAATGTAAAGTTAAAAGATTTTAAGATTCCACAAAATGTGTATAGAACATTGTTGGAAGTTTATGTTTCATTTCATGAGAACGATGATTCTTGGTATGGTAATTCGGTTAATGAGTATGTAAGTTTGATAAATTAGTTTTGGATTGGATGCCATTGTTGAGTTCTTGAAGGTACCATTATTGAGTTCTTGAAGAAGATAAAGAAGAAGAAGAAAGAAAGAAAATTAATAAAGAAAAATAATAATTAAAAATGAATAAAGAAAATAAAGGAATATTAAAAATAAATTTTTAATAAAAAAATTCGTTCTCACTCTCTTTAAAGAGAGTGAAACACACTCTCTTGCCATGTCAGCGTCCAGGGGGGTAAATATTCCACTTTAAAATAGTTTAGGGGGTTATAGAACCCCCGCAAAATATAAGTGTGTAGTTGGGATTTGGGGTAAAGGTTGGGGGGTATTTGGCCATTTTCTCTTAATTATTTTTTTAATAGATGTGCCAACTCAAAATGTCACAAATAAAACTGAACAAAAGGGAGTAATTTTCTTGTTAAATTAGTCAACTTACTTGCAATGAAAGAAAAAACATACAAATTTTGTGTTCTTTGGAAACTTATTAGTGTGATATTAGAACAAAGTTAAAAATAATTAAGTTAGGAAGAACAAAAAAAGAAAAGTAAGGAAAAAAAAAAAGGAAACTGAAAAACGCCAAGACCAACCAAAAACAATACCATCTCGCTTAACATCTTTATAGTAGATAAGTATTTCAGTGCTTTGCACGGGTCCAACATAAAAAGTATATATGTTTACTTTGAACGATAAAATTGAAGAATAAAAATTCAGGCAATTATTTTTCTTCATGTGTTGGAAAATGGTGGATGTTTCTAGAAATATTTTGGAGAAGAGAGGATATTTTTGAAGTGAGTTTAATGAGCACCAAAAAGACGATTTTGTCCTTGGTCGTCCTTCAACTCACTCTTCTATATAATATAAAAAAATAATTATTTGATCTTTCATTCAACATCCATGATATTCAGCCACTACAACAACAACACAATATACCAGAATAGTCCCACAAAGTAGGATCTAGGAGTATAGAGTGTACACAGACCTTACATCTACCTCGTATGTGAGATAGAGTTGTTTCCGATCAATTCTAACTCAAGGCAAAAACGGTCTGGAATGAAATTCAGCCATTAAAATAAAAAATCTGAAGAGAACTGAAAATAAATCTGGGCAAAAAATTTTTACACACTTTGGGATGGTTTGGTTGGAAAACAAGTTATGATGAAATTAGTTATGTTGAGATTAGTAATACTTAGATCAGTTATACTGTTATTATTTTTTAGTGGTTGTTTGGTTTATGTTACTCAAAATAATATGCGTTGCACTCTTTCTAAGAATAAATAGATTGTTTGCAAAATACCCTTCATCTTATTTAGGTTAATTATTTTTCTTCATATTAAACCATACAATAGAAATTGAAAGTTGCTAATTTTTTTTAATTAACTTTAATAGTTTTTTTTTTTCTAAAAATACATGTTAAGAAATTTATGCTTTTTTTTTTTTGTTGAGAAATAAGAGGGAGGATTGTTGTTGAGTTTGGAGAAAACATAGGCCAAACAGAGAGAGCAACCACCCTCCCATGAAAATCCATTCTCTCAGTTGGCCTCATTCTGGGATGAAATGATCCTAAAAAATTTATGTTGATATTTCTTAAACGAGTATGAAGCTTTGATATTTTATGTTAAATTACTTATTTTGTCCTAAATTTTATAAAATGCTGATAATCCCAATTTTTGTTAAAAAATTCATCATAAAAAAATGTGAAAAAGAATTACTCTCGTTTTTCATTATTTAGTATCATTAATATTTGAAGAGTTAAATTCTATTTTTTTATAAAAAATAAATTTTTAAATATTTTTAGCTATATATAAAAAATAATTTATTATTTAATAATTAAGTATGTACTAAGTTAGAAAGAGAATGTTAAGATACTTTAATTACTTGTTCATGATAAATTTGTTTGAAAATAAAATTTTGAAGTAAGATTAATAAATATTTCTACAAAATAGAAAGAAAATAAACCCTTGGATCAATTTTGAATTTGATTGTATAAATTATTTTTATGGTGTCACTATCATTTTTCATGACTCCTCATTTTTGTAACATTTAATAAGTTCAAATAATTGTTCAAATTTATCAGAATGGATGAAAATTTGTAGTGTAATTAAAATTTAAATTACAGATAAAATTAACAAAAAAAATTGATGGGAAGACTACCAAAATGTCAAATTCTCTCTTGTATATAGTAATGATTGTGACACTAAGAGAAAGTTAAAGATTTTTTATTTTGAAAATTGTTGGATGTTTCTATAAATATTTTGGAGAAGAGAGGATATTTTTAAATTGAGTTTAATGAATGCTGAAAAGATAATTTTACCCTTGATCTTCCTTAAACTCATCTTTCTATAATATCTATGTCCAAAGTAGGAATTTGTTCAAATGAAAAATTAAGAATATTTATATTCTTTGAATAGTAGAGATCAATTTGGGAAAAACTAATGTCTTGATATTTCAAGAGACAAATAAGAAAGTAAACTAATAGAGAAGATCACAGAACAAAATAACCTAGGTAAAATATAATGTGTTATAATGTATGCATTAAGATGTATAGAGGTATACAAATAGCATGTTTGTGCGTACTTTTATTTTATACCCCCTCATTTCTCTGAATTTTCTCTCAAATTTCTTCTTCATATCTCTCATTCCTGCTTTAAATTTTCTTCACATAATAAAATTTTTACATCATGTTGTCGAATGTTTTTATTCAATTTCACCCTGTTGAAGCGGAACTAATAAATCTTCTTAAAAGGTTCTTGAAGGGTGAACATTTGCAAAGTCCTATCAAATTTGCGAAATCTATGGCGATCAACCCCATGGAAGTTTTTTGAATCGAAAGAGAAATTAGGCTACTTCATCACCCCATTGAAGAAGTGGAAGAACTCAGATCAAAAACATGTTCGGACTTTGTTGAGATTATTGAAGAATCATGTAAATTTTGATTAGCTGGTAGATTAAAATATTTAATTATGCTATTAGTGGTAGTTAGTTAGCTGACTAGACTTAGTTAGTTAGATAGTTGTTGACAGCTGGCACCTACACACACTTGTATATATGTTGATTTTGCATTCACGGAATAGAGTTAGTTACCATTTCACAAAATATCTTCTCGTGATCTTCTCTCAGTTCTCTCTCTCTCAATCAAAGCTCAAGGTTAACTGCACAACAATGGCAGATTTCAGTTTATTGTCTTCATAAATCCTCAACTTTAACATGATATCAAAGCAATTTTGATCACGAATTTTGCATTTTTTATTTAGCATTTCTTATTGCTCTGTTCGTATATTCGACCTTCTAGGTTTTTGAGTTGTTTTTTGGTGTTACTTTCTGCTTCACTAGTGTTGGTGATATTGTTGTTCTTCCTCTCATTGCGTCTTCAAAATATTTTCTTCTTTGTCACTTCTAATGGCGGATAATGAAGCCAATCCTCCTACTCAAGCGAGTCGAGAAACTATCGACTTGACTAATCCCTTATATATGCATTCCTCTGAGAATGCAGGAGCAACACTGCTTCCTGGTGTTTTCGATGGCACGGGGTATCGGTCATGGGAAAGGTGTACTTCGTGCCTTGTCAGTCAAAAATAAAATGGTTTTATCAATGGCAAATGTCCAAAACCACCAGAGGATTCTCCATTTTTTAGTCATTGGGAGAGATGTGATGACATGGTGACTTCGTGGCTCTTGAATTCTCTATAAAGAGACCTAGCAGATAGTTTACAATACGTCGATAATGCTCAAGAGCTTTGGCAGGAACTCGAAGACAGATATGATCAAACGAATGGGGCTAAGTTGTATCAGTTGCATAAAGAGATTAATGACCTTTCTCAGGGTTCTTTGGACATCACCAACTACTATACTAAAATGAAGAAACTATGGGAGGAATTGAGTGCACTCACTCTGAGTACTAGCTGCACATGTCAATGCACTGTTGGTGCTAAAGCAGCTATGCATAAGGCTGAACAGGATCGATGACTAATACAATTTCTCATGGGGCTCAATGAGATGTACACACCTGTGTGAGGGAGTATTTTAATGATGAATCCCCTTCCTAGCATTGCACAAGCCTTCTCCATTTTGATTCAGGAAGAGAAGCAAAGAGAAGTTAAGCCTCACACTCAGCTTAGTCTAGAATCTGCCTCTCTTACCACTCATGCCATAGCAAATGCAACAAATGTAGCCTTTAAGACAAATTATCAAAACACTAGGATAGGAAATGCTCAGTACAATAGAAAACAATGTGGTAATCACTATTCAGGTTCATCTGGTTCTTCTGGAGGATATCCGTATGGGAATTCACATGGTGCAGGTGGCCATTCTCTGAGTAGATCTCATTTGTTTTGTGATTATTGCAAGAAATATGGTGACACTAAAGAAAAATGTTATAGGTTGCATGGTTTCCCTCAGGATTTCAAGTTCACAAAAAGAAAGAATTTAGCTTCTGCTGCTAATGTGTTTGGAGGAATGCGTACTGATAATCACATAGGAAAGACTATTACAGTAGAAGATCCCAATTCTCAAGGACTTCAGACCCTAACGAAGGATCAATATAGTCAGTTGATGACCTTACTGAGCACTTTTCGACAAGGAGATGCAACACATGAGATAAGTGGTATTTCTAGTGGTGCTACGAACCTTGCAGGTATAATTACTTGTCATTTCTCTATAACTAAGATTGCTGACCTTTCATGTGCATGTACCACATTGTCAGCTGATTCCTGGATATTGGACTCTGAAGCATCTCACCACACCACATACAATAAAACCTTACTGACTAACATCAGTAGTTTACCCTATCCTTTCTTAGTAACTTTGCCTAATGGATATAGAGTAAGGGTGACAGAAATTGGTGACGTCTTTATAAATCCAACTTTAACACTGCACAATGTTTTTTTTGTGTCTAGTTTTAAATTTGACCGCATTTCTGTTCATTGTTTAGCACTTGATCTTCAAAGCATAGTTAGTTTCAGTAGATCTTTTTGTACTTTGCAGGCCTCTTCACTAAAGAGGCCTCTGGAGATTGGTAGAGCTAACAATGGTCTATACTATTTCTGCTCAAAATGTCACAACAACGCATCAAGATCTTCTAGCAGACTCAAATCCTCCATTCTCAGCTCTTTAAATACTTGTCTTAGTTTTTCCACTTGTAGTAAACCTGTTTCATCTTTACTTCCAAATATTGTTGTAAATAATTCATGTTTAACTTATAAAGAAGTCTTCTCTATTTTGAATCCATATCTGTCTTCTGCATCTCATGATAATAATGTTGATCTTTTGTGGCATCAAAGATTAGGCCATGTACCTTTTGAAAAAATAAGAGGAATATCTTCACTACCAGTACCTTTTGCACCAAAACAACCTTTCATGTGTGCCATTTGTCCAATGGCCAGACAAAGTAGACAACCTTTCATGAAAACTATAGGTATTTTCTTACCGTGGTTGATGATTACAGCAGGTCCACTTGGACACATCTTCTGAGTTGTAAAAGTAATACACTTCAATCCATCAAAACCTTTGTGTCTCTTGTAGAAACTCAGTTTTTGACCAAGATCAAGATTATCAGGTATGTTAATGTCCTTGAGTTTGTAAATTATGTAACTACATCATTCTTCCCAAAAAAGGGCATCATCCACCAAAAACAACATCATTCTTCCCAGAAAATAGTGTGGTGGAAAGAAAACACAAATATCTGCTTGAAACTGCAAGAGCACTTTTATATCAATCCAAGTTGCCAATTAGATATTGGGGAGAATGTATCCGAACTGCTACCTACTAGATCAATAGATTACCTTCCACACTGTTGAAAGGCTAGTCCCCTTATGAACTTCTGTACCAAAAGAAACCTAGTTACTCTCATTTAAAGACTTTTGGATGTCTTTGTTTTCCCACCACCCTCAAGGCTCACACAAGTAAGTTTGACCCTAGGACCACTCCATATGTTTTCATGGGATATCCTTTTGGTACAAAAGGTTACAAGGTTCTTAACTTGACCACAAAAAGGTTACATATTTCTAGGGTTGTTGTTTTTCATGAAAATGTCTTTCCTTTTTCCTTGTCATCTCACCAGCCTATTTTCCCTGATGTGGTTCCTTTAACAAATCTTAATGTTGATGCTAGTCACTCTTCTGTCACACCACATAGTTTTGATACACATGAGTTGGATTTTAGACAAAATTCTCATAATGTTGCCCCTGATCCTATACATGCTGGTAATTCTCCATCATCACCAGCATCTCCTCAACCCACTACCTCTCCATCATTTTCTCATAATTCACTACCTGATCCTCAACCACATATTTCACAACCACAAGCTGAACCTAGAAGATCATCTAGAACTCATGCCACACCAGCCTACCTAAAGGAATATTCTTATTCCTTATCCAACCTACAACCTTCTTCTTCATCTGTTTTTGCCTCAACAAACATTGCCACTTATACCTCTCTTTCACTCACTTCCTTTAGTCTGGATAGCCAGCAGTTGATGAGGAATATTTCACTTGAATGTGAGCCATCCTCTTATGCGGAAGCAGTATTAAATCCTGCTTGGCAGATTGCAATGACACAGGAATTTGAAGCTCTGTATGAAAACCATACTTGGGATCTTGTCCCATTACCTACTGGAAAGAGAACCATTGGTTGCAGGTTGGTTTACAAGGTTAAACACAAGGTTGATATAATTATAGAGAGGTTCAAGGCTAGACTTGTGGTGAAGGGATACACACAAAACATGGTGTTGATTACAGTGAAACTGTCTCACCAATAGTGAAGATGACTACTATAAGAATTCTTCTCAGTCTAGCTACAAACAAAGGATGAAAACTCCATCAACTTGATGTCAACAATGCTTTTCTACATGGTGATTTGCATGAAGAGGTGTCTATGGACCCTCCAAAGGGCCTATTGTTGGATAATCCAAACCTTGTATGCAAGATAAGGAAATCCTTGCACGGTTTAAAGCAATCTAGTAGGCAGTGGTATGAAAAAACGATTTAATCCTTATGTTTGTAGGGTTATGTACATTCTGCTAGTGATTACTCTTTATTTTACAAGAAAACTGATGGTTCCACAGTTTTGTAGCTGTGTATGTTGATGATGTAATAGTTACTGGTACTGATGAGAAGGAGATACACCAGCTGAAGTTGTTTTTACACAACAAGTTCAAAATCAAAGATCTGGGACATCTACATTATTTCTTGGGGTTAGAGGTATTATACAGACATGATGGAATTTTAAATTTCCCAGAGAAAATTTGCCACTAATTTGTTGAAAAAGTATGATCACCTGAACTACAGCACTACTGCTTCCCCTCTTGATCCCAATGTTAAGTTACTGGCAAATGAGGGAAAGTTTGTGTCTTACCCAACACCTTATAGAAAGCTGGTTGGGAAGCTGAATTTTCTCACAAATACTAGGCTGGACCTTGCATATAGTGTACAACATCTTAGCCAATTTATACAAGATCCTAGAGAGCCCCATTATAAAGCTTCTTTACATGTCCTGAGGTACTTAAAATCAGATCCAACCTTGGGTCTTTTCTTGTCAAATGATCCCAACTACACTCTATCAGCTTGTTGTGACTTAGATTGGGCTTCATGTCCAGATTCAAGAAGGTCTGTCAGTGGATATATTGTGTTTCTTGGAAATAGTACAGTTAGTTGGAAATCCAAGAAACAAACTACCATTTATCTATCATCAGCTGAGGCAGAGTATAGGTCACTTAGAAAGGTTGTTGGTGAACTGGTAAGGGTGGATAGACTGTTGACTGAGTTAACTAGTGTCTCAACCAAGCCTATTTCAGTACTTTGCGAGCCATACACATTGCAAGGAATCCTGTTTTTCATGAGAGAACTAAACATATAGAAGTAGACTGTCATTTTATCCGGGACAAGCTACATGAAGGCCTCATTACTTTGCAACATGTTACTACAAATACTCAACTTGCAGACATCTTGACAAAGTCTCTTACTGAAGTTAAGCATCATATTGTATTAGGCAAGTTGGTTGTACTTTCAGCACCTCCAACTTGAGGGGGGGTGTTGAGATTATTGAAGAATCATGTAAAGTTTGATTAGCTGGTAGATTAGAATATTTAATTATGTTATTAGTGGCAGTTAGTTAGCTGACTAGACTAAGTTTGTTAGATAGTTGTTGACAGCTGGCACCTACACACACTTGTATATATGTTGATTTTGCATTCACGGAATAGAGTTAGTTACCATTTCACAAAATATCTTCTCGTGATCTTCTCTCAGTTCTCTCTCTCTCAATCAAAGCTCAAGGTTAACTGCACAACAATGGAAGATTTTAGTTTATTGTCTTCATAATTCCTCAACTTTAACTGACTTGCGGGAACGGGACTTGGAGAGGCCAAACTTGTTCTAATCCCATCAATAATCATAAGGGATCAGTCGTGGGATATAGAAGAAATTATATATACACTAGTAAAGAAAATAAAACCAGTAGTAATACTAATTAACTGATGAGAGAGTACTTCGTGGGGATGATTTCTTCAAGGAAAACAACATTCCCAAGCAAAATTATGCAGTTTGCCGAATCAAGAAGCATATATGAGGGAAAAAGGTGGATGATGATGATGTAGTCAATATGGAGGAAGACGATACTTTGGAAACAATCTAAGGTATGTTGGTTGAACCTGATGCTGCCCACTGCACAACACAAGAAGTTATAGAGCAGACTGGTCAGTGGAACTATATCATCAATGAGGAATATGATGAACATGTAGACATGTTGAGAACATAATGATGAATTGATACCAAGCGGTATCTAAAAGCGCATGAAAACAGTCCGCAAACACACAAAACAGTTCACACGCACAAGACACTAAACCGAAACAACAAACTCAAACTAAAACGATAAAGAAGATATGTAACTTGACACAATGAGAACTCATAATGCAGCAACTAAAGAGTGTATTAATACTCTAAAACCTCTACAAAACAAGTTAACAAGCACCACGTTCTTACGAAATACAAGAGGAGTTCGGTTCCCTCAAGCACTCTCGTTTGTAGCCGATACACACAACATAAGAAGAAACCATTTATTGTAGTGCCAAATGGTGGTCTACTCTCTTCTTGAGAGGAAGATGATGTTCACTATTACAAGTGATTTTTAAGAATAATCTAACTAAAGAGAACAAGACTAAAGTAACACCTTAAATAGTCTTTACAAAAAGGATGGCAAAAGGACCCCTTTGCCCTTAATGAAAGGGGAGGTGTGGAGTGTTTAGGGAAGCCTTGGGGTGTATTTTGGGCCCCTAATGCCATCCCCCAAATGTCAATACGTACACTCCCGTGGGAGAGTTTCCAACAGGCTCAACCGCGTCCATTTTCATCAACACGCCTTGAAGCCTTTGTAGTTCCCGAGCTTGACTTCTAGTAAATGGTCTCGAGCCTGTGACACCCGTATCATGAATTGAGCTGATAATATTCTCATAGGTATCAATGATTTAGGTGATATAATTTGTTGTCCTTCAGAATCTATTTCGGTGATATAATTTTGTGTTCTGTAAGCAAGCTTGTAGCTTTGGCGATAAACTTACTTGCAACAAGCATTTCCTTGTATTCATGTTGAATATCATAAGTAATTTTGACAATCAAGAATTTCCGTGTATTCATGTTGAATATCATAAGTAATTTTGACAATGAATATCATAAGTAATTTTGACAATCAACTTATATATGTGTATTTTCGGAATCCGTATTTTCTAGTGCGGCCAAATTAATTCTTAAAGTTGAACATAAAGACAGTTGTAAATAAATAATTTGGATGAGCTAAATTAGTTCTTAAAGTTGAACATAAAGACATACAATTGTAAATAAAGTAATTTGGATGTGAATATTCTTTTTAGCTCTATTCATGATGGATGATTATGATCAAAGGATAGATATATAGATTAACACGTAAAATAGATAGATAAATAGATTCATATAAGAGATTCACTTATCAAATTAAAATGAGACACAGTAATAGACTAAAGCTAGAGATTCATGTGTTTCTTCTCTTTTAAACCAAAGGTTCTCTTCTATTCTTCCTCTTGAGTGCCTATCTGGAATCTCTGTTATCTTCACTGTCTTATTTTCTTTTTCAGTCAAAGTACCATACGTGATCATATGCCTAATTACATATTCAGGAACTTTATTAGAGACACAGAAAGCCAAGACAGAGAAAAGCACAATCAACAAAGCAAAACTACAGATCGATCAACGTACAGTTCAAACTTGTTAATCTACATCTCAGCTTTGGTAGCTTTAATATCCTCACCACCAGCAGATTTTCTTTCCTCTGCAGTACTAATCACCTTATTCTGTTTCTTCAATAATCTTCAACACACCATTTTCCAAATGAGCCTTGATGTGTTCCAAATCAGCATTTCCTGGCAGTCTAAACTGTCTCCAGAATTTCCCACTACTTCTTTCAACTCTGTGCCATTTTTCGCCTGCTTCAATTTCTTCTTCTTCTGTTTTCCTTTCTCCACTGACTCTCAACACCCTATTTTCTTCCACCTCAATCTTGATGTCCTCCGTCTTCATCCCTGGTATGTTAAGTGTAATTACATGCTCCTTTTCAGTTTCCTTCCAATCTAAACAAACGAGATAATAAGACGATTGATTTGACACCTTTTGGGATGGTGAGTAGGGTTTGTTCAAGAATCCTGAAAGGATCAGCCTCTTGTGGAAACATTATGTCCCCCCATATGAGGCGTGTGTATGGTATTAGTGCCTCATTTTTTTATGGAAGAAAGGCCATAGCAATTTCTAAAACTAGAAAACTTATTAAGCTGACAGTTGCTTTCACCATCTTTTTCTCTCTAAATATATTGTTTCCTTTTAAGGGAATTGAGTATGTTGGAGATTGTTTATGGTCTGCAAGGCAACTGTTATGAATGGGCCGAAATCAGTTATGGTAAAGTAGCCCAATATCACATTAAGTGGCTATGTGTGGGATACGGGTTAATAAATAGCACATTTTAGGAAGAATAGTCTTATGCAAATGGTGATAATTGCTTAGGCAAAGGCTATGCTTCTTATCCCCAATTCTCTCTAATCCTCTCATCCCCTTCTACTACTATTCATGTTCTTTCATATCGTAATTTCTCCATTCTGTATTAATCAAGTTTATTAGTTTTGTCCACTTTGTGTATTGATTGTTGAATTGAGAATTCGGGTTCGTTTCATTGGTGCTTTCATCCAGAGGTCTTCAATGGAGGGCCCAAAATTTCAAACTCCCTATGATTCAATTAGCGTCGGAAGGGATTCATGGTCAAAGGAGATATGTGAAATTCGTTCATTATTATATGAGTTGATTGGAAACCCTACAAGGAGTAAACCTACTCCGGTGAAGTTTCCACGGTTCTATAGAGAGAATCCCGAGTTATGGATCTCTAAGGCTGAAAGCTACTTTGATTTTTATGAAATTGCAGAAAACCACAAGTTATCTCTGGCGTCGTCCTATCTCGATGGGGATGCTTTATCGTGGTACCAATGACTTTTGCAAAACAAGCAATTAGTTGATTGGGAACATTTTACTACAAAGGTGTTGGTTCGCTTTCCTAAACTACATCTCGAATCATTGGAAAATCACTTGGCTAATCAGATGCCCTCCATGACTGGGTACTCCAGTCTTTTTGAGGCTATTTCGTGGGGCTTCACTAAGATAAATGTACTTTCTTCATGCCCTACACATGTTTATACACAATGGAGAAGTAAAAACAACCCAGCTTTGCCTCAGAAATTTGATATGCAATCTGAATGAAAAAGCAAAATGGATGCACACAATATGTTCGATGAAATGTCAACTAGAGTTTTCACTGAAGAAGTGGAAGAAACGTCTTCTGCCACTATCCTTCTAGGTGATTTGGACGATATTCAATCAACTAAGGTGCTCGATGAATCTGTTCATAGTTGTTGCCATAAGCTAGTTGCTGAGGTGCAACCCGATACTCCAATCAAAATGCTTGATGAAAAAGCATTATTCCTTGAACACAGCAAAGTCCAATTGTTCGATGAATGTTCCCCAAGAAATATGTCAAAGAGTATCGATGTTCATGGAACTGCAATGAATCTCTGTGTATGGGATCTGAGTATAAGTTCCAAGATCAAGGCTCTCACTGACTATACACTGAACACGAAGCTACTAATATTGTTGGGCTCTACTAGTACGTTTGGCTTCATTGTGAATGCTAATTCTATGACTCAAGTGTGGGATCCCGGACAACAAAGATATGAGTTGTGATACGGGTAAAAGAAGCATCTTAGCACTCGAGGATATGAAGACGTGAGGAAAGACACGAGCTTGTGGGGATGCCTAACCAAAGAACAAGCTTTGAAGTGTAGAGAACAAGTCCTAACACTCCAAAGATGTCCAAGAAGCCAAGCCCCTTTGTTTGGGCTCATTAAGGGCCTTTTGGTCATTTATGTAACAAGTGTTACCCTAGCCTATAAATAGAACAATTAGGTCATTCTGCCATTTAGACTTTGATGATATGTTTTGAGAGAACCATAGAGTGTCTTGCAAGGTGGAATCCTTATGGCAAGGTGGAATCTTTGTGTTGGTAGCTTGCTTAGAAACGTTGGTTGCTTGGGGATTCCGGTTCCCTTGAGGTCACGTAAGAGATATGTTTATGTTGTGTGTAGTATTAAAGGTTCAAGAGTGGAATAAGATCTTGGGTTGTTAATATTACATCTCCATTTGTCTATTTTTCTATCTTTACTTTGTTCTAATCATTGGTGTTCTTGTTCTAGTATTGTAACCCGTGACTTGTTGTCATTGTTATATCCTTGTTTTTGTTCATTTGGTCTTCATATTGTTGTTGTTAATCTTACTTTGGGTTGTCTGTTTCGGTGTTAAAACATACCCTTTATCTCGTCATTGTTGTTGTTATTGTTGAATCCGAGTGTGGTCTCTAAACGGTCCTTGAATCTTCGGATTTGAGGACTGTTTTGAGTGTGTTTTCTGGTCTTCTTGATAATTCCGGTATCATTTGGTATCAAATCCATCTTTGGTTTTGTTCCTACAACACCAATCTTGGGCTCCCTTGGTTGAAAATTAAAAAAAAAAAAAAGGTAGAAAACTGAAATTTCCAGAAAATTGCAAAACTGTCCATTTGGTGTTCTTGGCCGAAAATTGTGTTATTGTTGTGTATTGGTGATGATAGGCGTATTTACACGCCTAAAGCACCTTAATTTACCCATATTTTAGCTAAGTTTTGAGAACAAAATATATAATTCATGCACTTTTAGTCCTTTTTCCTGTAAGTGAGCTAACAAACGTGATTAGCAAGTTTTCAGGTATAAATGATGAAGATTCCAGCACTTTATGGATAACTTGACACCCAAGGAACCTTCACGAAAGAAGTAAAGCAGCGTGTGGACGCCTATGGACTGAAAGTGATGCATGGATAACTTGTCCCGGGCAAAAACAACAGTTCTAAAGACTTTGGGGATCAGCAGTAACTTAGTAGGATTAGGATAAGGATGCAGTAACCTAGTAGGATTAGGATAAGTACGAAGTAGCCTAGTAGGAATAGGATATGGGTGTTATAAATACCCTATGTTGCTGAAGTTTTTATTATTATCTCTCTCCATTCATACAATTCATTCAACTCACTCATTCTCTTTCAATTAATTCTTCTTCCCTTCTCTTCATCTATTCGACTTTTTAATTTTCATTACAAGAGAAACGCTATTTGCAAGGAATTCACGCCACAAGCACTACCAAAGCATACTTCACGTTAGACTCTTATTTTGGTATAATGATAATGTCTATTGTGATTTCCGTTGCACTCATGAATAGCTAAACTTCTCTGTTAGGGTTATGGAAGACTTATGAGATACTATCTATTGCTATGAGTTTGTGAATTCTCGACACGTATGCTGCTTATATCATTACTCTCTTCATCTTAATTTAAATTCTTATGGTTGCAAACATATAGAATACGCCAGTATAGCATTAACTTGTTCGAAAGAAAAGTTACATGTCTGGAAAAGAGAGAATGTCAAGGAAATAGGTCTACTAAACCCTGTTTAAAAGTTAGTGCCGTAACTGGATTAACCTCTTGGAGAATTCGTACCATTAGATATGCTTTAAGCTCGAAAGAGTTAAAGTGAAATAATCCTTGATGGTCGAAAGACGCCTGGATTTACCATAGAATACGAATCTCTATAAGCACATGCATGTCTGAATTCCGCATAACTCATAGCCAATAGATACGTAGAACTCATAAGGTGGACATAACCCTAACTATCAATTCTCATTGATTAAAACCTACCAAGTATTCCGTTTTTACTCTACTATTTTGTTTACATTATTTGTACGCACAAAATCCCCCCTTTATTCGCAGAACTTTCATCAAAAGTCTAATAATCGTCGCTTACTTAGTGACCAAGTATTCCCTGTGGGATTCGACACCCAACCCAGTTGGGTTCTATATTTGACAACGACCGCTTACACTCTTACGAGAGCTGTAGTTTGAGCGTTATCAAATTTTGGCGCCGTTGCCGGGGAATACGGTTGTCAACTAAGTTTGTGATAGTTACTAGACCCTTTGGTCAAAGATTCTCGTACTTTACTTTTAGTTGTTGTTTTTGTTTTCTGCAGGTTTTGTTCAGTGTATGCCAAATACTCGAAGTTCTGGTCAACCATTATTACCCATAAACCCTGAACCGCAACTTATTGGCAGAATGGATGCACAACGTGACATTGACAGAAGGGCGGCTCAACAGGAGCAGGCTAGACTAGCTGCACTGGCAGTTGCTCAAGTGCATCAACAGAATATTGATAACCCAGGTCGTGCAACAAATCCTGATGATGAGGACCTGGGTGATGAGGAGCTACTGAATCCTAGGCGTACTGATGAAGTGGCGGCACCTATGCATAGGAGAGATCATCAAGATAGAATGAGACCTGACCGCCGAGCTGTGCAGGCTCCTTTTGATGATGATGATGACGATCTGGATGGAGCTGGTGCTACAGGAGCTATTATTCCTCCGCCCTTGGCACCTGGAGCAAAGTTCAATACCACCAGCACCATGATTCAACTATTTCAGCTCAAGGGATTATTTGGTGGACTTGCAAGCGATGATCCGAATATGCATCTGATCAACTTCATCTCAACATGCAAGTCATTTGACAATCCAGGCGTTGGACAGAATGCAATTCGGCTGCGCTTATTTCCATTGTCTCTATCTGTGGAGGCAACTCTATGGTTGAATGGGTTGACTCTTGATTCTATTACTAATTGGAGGCAACTAAAAGATGCTTTCCTAGAAAGATTCTTTCCGCCATCCAAGAGAGCACAGTTGAGAGATGAGATCAGCAATTTTCGACAGCTTCCAACTGAAGCTCTCCACGAAACATGGGAGAGGTTAAAAAAGAAGCTTATGCGGTGCCCAAATCATCATATGACCAATGTCCACTTGATGGAAATATTATACAGGTCTTTGAATTTAGTGACTAAGCCAGTGGTTGATAATGCTGCAGGAGGGTCATTCATGGACCTTACTTTTGTTCAGGCAAGTGATATGTTAGATCGTATGACAAAGCAAAGTAAAGCTTGGCATACCAGGGATTCATAGGTAGCAAGCTCTACCATATCTATTGGCATGACTGCAGAACAAAGGCGAAGAGAAGAGGAACGTGATCAAGATATGACGCACATGAAAACACAGATGGATCTTCTTACCAAGCATTTATTATCAGGGAAGACCGAAAAAGTAAAAGCGGTTGTGTCAAAAGGAAGAGACGAATCCGATTCTGAGGAAGAAGCTAACTACTTGAATAATCAGGGGGGTTTCCGAGGCAATGCCCAAGGAAACCAAGGTCGGAACTATTATGATAAATATGGATACAAGGACCGCGGTCAAGGTAGTTAGAAGAATAAGACTGACAGGAGTGGTTTGTATATTCCTCCTGGAAATCGTGAGGCCGCGACATCTGGTTCGGGGAAGATGTCTATGGAAGATATGATGGCAAAGCTACTGAAAGGAGTGGAGGCAAACAATACAGGAGTGAATAAGGTGAAGAATGATTTGTCTTCAATAAATCAATTGGTTAACTCACATTCCACTTCAATAAAACAGCTGGAGCAGCAATTGAGTCAACTTTCAGCGGCATTCAATCAAAGAAAAGCTGGAACCTTACCTAGCGACACTGTACAAAACCCAAGGAATGACGGATCGTGTATGGCTATTACTACCCGGAGTGGTAAAGTGTTGGAAAATCCGTCCAAAGGCAAGCAGGTAGTTGATGATAGAGCAGAGAATGTTGATGAAGCAGAGTTTGAAGATGCCGTAGAAGCTGAAGTGAGTGCTCATGATGTTACACCTAGACGTCACCAGCCTGAAAAGGTTGATAATCGGAAGCAAGATAAAAAGGAAGTGGTGGAGAAAACAATTCCCCTTTCACCACCACCTTTTCCGCAGAGAATGAAGAAGAAAGCTGATGATACCAGGTTCAGTAAATTCATGACTATGTTGAAGCAGCTGACTATTAATGTTCCTTTGGTGGAAGCGCTAGAGCAGATGCCCGGATACGCTAAATTCATGAAGGACCTTTTAACAAAGAAGCGGGCAGTAAGCTATCAGATAATATTCATCATTGCAGTGCAATTGCCACAAGGTCCTTAGTACAGAAGAAGGCAGACCCTGGTGCTTTCACTATTCCTTGCACGGTTGGATCTATGAATTTTGCTAAGGCATTGTGCGATTTGGGAGCTAGTATCAATTTGATGCCACTATCCGTCTACAGAAAGTTGGGGTTGGGCGACCCTACACCAACCAATATGCGGCTCGTGATGGCAGATAGGTCAGTAAAACGACCTGTGGGTATCTTGAATGATGTGTTGGTGAAGGTTTCCACCTTCATCTTTCCTGCAGACTTTGTGATTTTGGATTGCGAGGTAGATTCTGAAGTTCCCATAATCTTGGGGCGTCCTTTCCTTGCAATAGGAAGTGTGCTTATTGACATGAGAGCTAATGAGCTTTTATTTCGGTTGAATGACGAAGTGGTCCGCTTTGATATATGCAAAGCAATGAAGCAGCCCAGCGATATGAATGTGTTCTCCGTAGCTGATGTTCATTATGAGGATAAGAAAGCATTATTTGTAGAGAAACAGCTTACTGTTGAGCCATTGTCTGCTGCGCTGCTGAATGTTGAGCATGAGGACGATGAAGATTATAAAGAAACTATTTGTGCTCTAACAGAAATAGGGTCCTATTCTCATACTCCTAAGCAGCCGGACCTTGATCTTAAGAATCAACCGTCACCAATAGCGAAGACTTCCATTGAAGAGCCACCAGTGCCAGAATCAAAAGAGCTCCCCAGGTATGCGTTCTTGGGAAGTGAAAATACACTTCCGGTGAGTGTTGCGGATGATCTAAGTGAACAGCACGTAGAGGCTCTCATCTCTGCTCTGAAGAGGCACAAGAGAGCTATGGGTTGGTCTATTGATGATATAATTGGTATCCCTCTTGGGATATGTACGCACAAGATTCATCTCGAAGGAGATTGCATGCCTACAAGTAAGCATCAGCGTCGTCTGAATCCATTCAGAAAACGATGCCCCATCTATCTCGATGAAGTCTAAGTAATCAAGATAGCTATGTCGTGCCGCGACAATAAATCAAGCGCTTGGTGGGAGGCAACCCATCATTTTTAATTGTTTTGTTTTCTTAAGATTTTGTCGAGCCACGACCAAAACTAAGGGGCTTGATGGGAGGCAACCCATCGTTCTAATCATTTTTGTTGTTTTTGAGTAAATGTAGGTGCAAGAGGTGTAAAGAAGGAGATTGGTTTCAAATTTTGATTTGGAAGTATTGCATGTTGAAGGTGGTAAGTTAGGAATGAAGAAGTAAAAGGCTATGGGTTAGGCATTGCCTATGAAAATATAGGCAAAGAACAAGGCAAGGCCTATGTAAATCTAGGCCACTAACAAGGCATGGCCTATGCTATGGCCTAAGATCTCGGATTCTAGAGTGCCATAGCATAGGCGCTGCCTATGCTCAACAATGCCATAGCATAGGCACCGCCTATGCAAAAGCATTTTGTCTCTGAATCTAGTATGACATAGCATAGGCGTCGCCTATGTTTAACAATGCCATACCATAGGCGCCGCCTATGCCAAGCATAGGCAAAGCATTAGGCGCCGCCTATGGTCACTTTTGGTCTCCAAATCCGATTCCAAATGGGTCAAAACCCAACCCAAGCTTGTCCTATAAATAGAACCTTAGTCTTAGAACAAAAATGCATTGCAACTTCAACCTAGGCGCCGCCTACCTCTCCAAAATCTCTCAAAAATTTTCCTTTTGCTCTTTTACTTTGCAAGAACATCTTCCGAGGCCATCAACCAAGTAAGTACTTCTTTGTTCTTCTTTTATATTCCGTAAGTACTACACTACTACGCCTATAGTAAATTTTTAAATCTTGAAGTAGTATTGGTGATTTGAATATGGTTGATTTGTTGTGATACAACTAAGTGAGTGAAAGAATACGTAATGATGCTCTTGATTTGGTTCCGACTTGTATTTGATTGTTATACACTGTCATACTTTTGCGGAGTCAACATGGTGAAGTTAAGTGCATAATCTTCAAAATTGAATGCTTGAATGTTTGAATGACTCGTTCATCGAGATAAAGATCATGATTGAATACAAGCATGAGATGTTGTGATTATTTCTATGCCATAACTTGATACGATCTCTATGCAGTAGTCTTGTTCAAAAAAGTGCATTAATCCAAACATGAGAGTATGATCAAGATTACATGAAATAGAGTTGGAAAGGATAGTTAAGATGACATGAAAGTATGACTGTGCTGAACATATTGTTGGAACATATCACCCAAATGTATGACGATGAAGTCTGAGTAGTCGACATCACTCACTTAATTAGTCTGTGCCAACAACTTAAGTGTGGGGTGGTGCCATTACTGTTTGTTTATCAATTGAATCTTCTGAGATGAAGCTAACATGACTCTATTAGGATCTCAGGTAGAATGGCCTCAAAAGGACGACAAGAAAAACAAAAAAGTATCCACCTCACAGAAAGTTTAGGAAAACGGAAGAAAAGAGCAAGTTGAATCCTCCTCGCTACAAATACCTCAACGCACTTTTGGATCAAGTGGGGTACAATTTGAGGAAGTTCTGAGGATGACGACTCTGATGATGATTCCGACGCAGGGGGTATGACCCCAGACATAGAAGAGGAGTCCGACTAATCAGGTTCTTCTTATTTATTTTCCACTGAGGGCAGTGTGTCCCGTCTAAGTGTGGGGTGCTGGTATTTGCATTCTATACTTCTTTATCTGCATTTGCATTTATTTATATTTGGTTGTTTGATTTAGTTAGTAGTCGTAGATTTTTTTTTAGATTTTGATGCATGAAATTGTTCTGATAGGCGGCATGGTGTTATGACAAGAGTTTGTGCTAGAATCATTACTATTGAGACATTTAGGCTCTAAGTGTGACTCACTGTGTGATAATTGTGTGGTTTAATTCATTCATCTGTTAGGGTCAAGAGTCTATAATACTCCCAATAAAGTTGATCATGTGCCTTGTGTGTGTGAGATGATAGTATATTCTGTGTTTGTGACTAATGCTAGAACTTACCTGGTGTGTGTGTAAAGCGAAATAAAGAGTGTGAGTTTAGGAGATGATTTAGGCATTTCTTTGGCAACCGATACTTGTTTACCTTCGTTTTACCTACCCGTGGACATTATCCTAGTCAACCCCTTTGAGCCTTTAAGCCATTTTCTTTGACAGCCTCATATGTAAGCCTAATCCATTTTTTTCAAGACCATAATTTGATCCAAATTCCTAAGTGCTTTAAGTTGTGAAGTCATGTGACAAAATAAGAGGAAATTGGGTGAGAGTGATGCCTTAGAGTGTATTGGTACTTGAATTTGTTATGAAAAAGAGTGGCTATCATAGAGGTGTGTTATAAAAAAAATAAAAAAAAATAAAAAGAAAAAGAAAAAGAAATAGAAAAACAAAATGATAAATTGTGTTTATGATTAAATAAAAAGATAGTTATGCTTGAATGGCAAAATAGGTGAAAAGGGGTGATAGATGAAAGAAAGGTAGCAGGGTTGATTAAAAGAGAGTGTTAATGGCATAATGTGATGTATTAAAGCGCTTAGGAACATAGTCACTATTTCTGGCCAAAATAGTCCTACCCGTCCCTTAGCCTACATTACAACCTGTAAAGACCTATTTGATCCTAAGCTTAACATTCTGATATTAGTAGAGCATTACACTAAGGGCAAGCCTATGGTCATCAGTTGCAACATATGAATTCTTTGTGAGAGTGAGAGTAAGGATAATCTTATACCCATGTTCTGAAAAATACAATATTTGAGAGTGATTATGGGTAATATCTTATGTGAGACACACATGGTTAATGAGTTTTGGGTAGTCTTGTATGATTCTTTGTGGCTTAACTTGTGGATACGAATTAACCATCATCACGAGTCTATATTAGAGGTTGAATTGTTTCTAGAAGTGATTAGAAAACTACTCTTTGTTAATAATTATTGTGCCTGTCTTGATGAATATTTTGTGCTGTTACTGTGAAACCCTAAGTAGATGTTTATATGGACATAATATATTGTTCGAGGACGAACAAAGCTTTAAGTGTGGGGTGTTGATGATAGGCGTATTTACACGCCTAAAGCACCTTAATTTACCCATATTTTAGCTAAGTTTTGAGAACAAAATATATAATTCATGCACTTTTAATCCTTTTTCCTGTAAGTGAGCTAACAAACGTGATTAGCAAGTTTTCAGGTATAAACGATGAAGATTCCAGAACTTTATGGATAACTTGACGCCCAAGGAAGCTTCACGAAAGAAGGAAAGCAGCGTGTGGACGCCTATGGACTGAAAGTGATGCATGGATAACTTGTCCCGGGCAAAAACAACATTTCTAAAGACTTTGGGGATCAACAGTAACTTAGTAGGATTAGGATAAGGATGCAGTAACCTAGTAGGATTAGGATAAGTATGCAGTAGCCTAGTAGGAATAGGATATGGGTGTTATAAATACCCTATGTTGTTGAAGTTTTTATTATTATCTCTCTCCATTCATACAATTCATTCAACTCACTCATTCTCTTTCAATTAATTCTTCTTCCCTTCTCTTCATCTATTCGAATTTTTAATTTTCATTACAAGAGAAACACTATATGCAAGGAATTCACGCCACAAGCACTACCAAAGCATACTTCACATTAGACTCTTATTTTGGTATAATGATAATGTCTATTGTGATTTCCGTTGCACTCATGAATAGCTAAACTTCTCTGTTAGGGTTATGGAATCCTTATGAGATACTATCTATTGCTATGAGTTTGTGAATTCTCGACACGTATGTTGCTTATATCATTACTCTCTTCATCTTAAGTTAAATTCTTGTGGTTGCAAACATATAGAATACGCCAGTATAGCATTAACTTGTTCGAAAGAAAAGTTACATGTCTGGAAAAGAGAGAATGTCAAGGAAATAGGTCTACTAAACCCTGTTTAAAAGTTAGTGTCGTAACTGGATTAACCTCTTGGAGAATTCATACCATTAGATACGCTTTAAGCTCGAAAGAGTTAAAGTGAAATAATCCTTGATGGTCGAAAGACGCCTGGATTTACCATAGAATACGAATCTCTATAAGCACATGCATGTCTGAATTCCACATAACTCATAGCCAATAGATACGTAGAACTCATAAGGTGGACATAACCCTAACTCTCAATTCTCATTGATTAAAACCTACCAAGTATTCCGTTTTTACTCTACTATTTTGTTTACATTATTTGCACGCACAAAATCCCCCCTTTATTCGCAGAACTTTCATCAAAAGTCTAATAATCGTCGCTTACTTAGTGACCAAGTATTCCCTGTGGGATTCGACACCCAACCCAGTTGGGTTCTATATTTGACAACGACCGCTTACTCTCTTACGAGAGCTGTAGTTTGAGCGTTATCAATTGGCCATGAATTTTTGTTTGTTTAGTTGTTTTTAAGTGTTGGCTTTCTTGTTCACTAACACTTTGTGTCACGCCCCAAATCCCATTGGAGCGGACTGGCACCCGTAGCCGAGGAGGCCTGGGAGAACCCGTTCATAACCTATACTTTCACATTTACATTACTTATGAAAATTAGAAATTTGGGCAGCACTTCGTTGTAAATAGAAGAAAACAGTACCTGTATCAGCCCAGCAGACACGCATATATATATATATAAACAGTAATTGGTCGTCAGAGCCATCACGTCTATCAACCAAACACTCCTATGGCTGTACAATATGTCTACAAAAGCCTCTACATAGATACACAACTGAGTTAGGGTCGGGACAAACTCCCGCCCACAAAAGACTTTTATACAAATACCAAAAGTACATATAGAAATGACATGGGATGCCCCGAAACAACTGGAGCTCACCACTATCAACAGAATGTCCTGGCTCTTACTGCGGAGGTGTACGACCTGAAGTACCCGTTCCTGCAGGCATGAATACATGTCCCCCGTGAGGGACGTCAGTACGGAAATATGTACTGAGTATGTAAGGCAGTGAGTATCAAGATGAGATACAAAAGATCAACAGAACCCAAATACCAGTGAATAAACAGTATGAGTAGACCACACTTAAAAGAGCTGATGGGATACCTGCACATTACTTTCATATCATTACTTCCCGTATTCCTTATCAATACATAACATATGTCATACAATGGCCAACTGATCAGTGGTACTAATAAAATACATCAGGGACCACCCCTGGAATAGCATATATACATAATCTTTATAATACAATGGCCAACTGATCAGTGGTACTAATACAATACATCATATCAACAATTTAAAATAAAGACATTCCATTTCTTACTTCAATTAATCTTTGAGATTGGTTACTTTGTGGTCACACCTTATGGAACTTGAAACCATGTTACCTCAATAGGAAAAACATGTAAATAGGTAATCAATATCATGAAAATGAAGTAGAGAATCATGGATACCTCATTAAACCATTTCGGAGTCAACAATAGTATATGGACATTTTTTTGACTAGCCGGACATCTTAAAAGTGAAAACAAGTTCAATTGGTAGTGTCGAAGATCATATGATGTTATTATGTGTCATGTGTCGTAGGACAATGTTGGAAGCTTACTTGAGAGTGCCATGGGTCATTATTCATGCCAAAGATTAGATAGAGTATGTCTTACATACCTTGATATAACCACTTCAATACAAGTCCAACTTGACTTCCCGTACTCTTCGAACACTTATCTACAATAAGTCATTTGTGGCAAACTAGTATTAGCAACCAAACCTTACCATTTTGGTATTAACTTCACCAAATAATGTCTAGGAAGTAATCCTTTAACTCATCAATAAGAGTGCTACATACATCCTCTTATTACATTCACATATCATGCATTTTCATGGAATATCCCTCAACATCACTCTTAGCCTTTATTTCCCCTCTTAATCACCATCCAATACCAACATGATCACTAGGCATACATAACCACTAATATAATGATATATCACCACAATTCATCCTCCATAATCCAATACAGCAACTTCCATAATTTACTACTAACAATTTATACAAAACAATTCATAACTAAGTTTCTAGTTATCTTCCAACATCAAGACAATACTCATAATCCCTTATCAATACTTATTCATGGATAAGAATCAAGAATAAACAATATTCATACCTTAAAAATGATCTCTTGTATTTAGAATCCTCCTTACATAACCATGGGGTGCTTCTCGAAGCTTTCGAGATGGTGAACACAACTACGGAACCAATTCGAATTTTCTACGGTTGAATCACAAAATATTTGAAGTTGAAATTAGGCTAGGGTTTCACCTTCTCTTAATAATTGGATGATATATGATATATATGAGGCTAAGTGTATGTTTATAAAGACCAATTTTTCGTCCAAGAGGTAATAGAAAATGACCATTTTGCCCTAAAAATTTAAATAAATCCGAATCTGTCCCCAGTGGACAGTTTTGACAGGCTGAAGTAAATCGATCATAACTCTTTGCTCCGGTATCGGATTTGGGTGAAACCAATTGAATTGGAAAGATAATTCAAAGCGATTTCATTTTCATATAAAGTATACCACCCAGTTCTTCCTGTACAAGGAGTTATGTTCGTTTAAAGTTGACCCAAAAATCTGTCCCAAAATTCTATTTTTTTTTTGATAGGCTGTAGTAAAACGGGTATAGCTCCTTACTCATACATTGGATTTGGATGAAACCAATTTCATCGGAAAGAATACTCTCGGAGATTTTCGTCGATATATAGAAGCTCACACAGTTCTTTTTGTACAAGGATTTATGATCGTCTAAAGTTGATCCAAAAAAAATTGCCTAGCTGCAGTAATTTTCCTGCAGATTTACTGTTCACAGACTTCCCGGCCACCGTTTTGAAATTTCGAATGTGCTCGCTTATATGAAATACTCCTCTGTTTTGGGCAAACTTTATATCGTTGGAAATCTTATTCCAATACCTACGCATACAACTATTGACGGGATACTTCCGAACACCATAAACTTAATTTAACCCATACGCAAGCCTTTAGGACTCCATATAATCGCGATAAGTGTACGAAAAAATTTACGGGGTGTTACATTCTCCCCCCTTAAGAAAATTCGTCCTCGAATGTTAGCATAGTTACTCAATTAAGACATGTCCAAGCTTACAATTAACATATTCATCATCATAACATACTTGCATAAAAATAAACACTTACCTGTTATTGTTCTTCTTCCGTCTCATGAA
The DNA here is from genome assembly GCA_030864215.1 of Capsicum pubescens. Taxonomy (NCBI): domain Eukaryota; kingdom Viridiplantae; phylum Streptophyta; class Magnoliopsida; order Solanales; family Solanaceae; genus Capsicum; species Capsicum pubescens. The sequence goes on along the minus strand of CM061543.1, from coordinate 17,968,875 downwards.
CTTCCTCCTCATCGTTGAATAGGTAAGGGTACTTAATCTTCATCGCTTCCTCGGATTCCCATGTGATCTCCTCAACTTGTTGATTCCTCCAAAGAACTTTTACCGATGCTATCTCTTTATTCCTTATCTTTTTAATTTGGCGATCAAGAATAGCAATAGGCATTTCTTCAAAAGTGAGATCTTCTGTAACTTGTACATCTTCCGTAGTAGTGATGTGCGATGGATCTCCGATGTACTTGCGAAGCATCGAAACATGAAATATGGGATGAATTGCTGAGAGCTCTTGAGGTAGCTCTAACTCATAAACAACTTGTCCAAATCTTTGAATGATCTTGTACGGACCTATGTATCGTGGACTTAACTTTCCTTTCTTGCCAAACCTCATCACTCCTTTCATTGGTGATACTTTCAAGAATACCCAATCGTCAATAGAAAACTCAAGTCCTCTTTTTCTAACATCCGCATAAGATTTGTGTCGACTTTGAGCTGTTTCAAGCCGTTGTTGGATCACTTTAACCTTCTCCATTGCTTGATAAACAAGATCCGAACCAAACAAGACCGCATCACCTGCTTCAAACCATCCTATTGGCGATCTACACTTTCTTCCATACAATGCTTCATATGGTGCCATTTTGATACTTGAATGATAGCTATTATTGTAGGCAAACTCGATAAGAGGTAGGTGATCATCCCAGTTTCCTTTGAAATCTAATACACATGCTCGTAGCATATCTTCAAGTGTCTGGATGGTACGTTCCGCTTGTCCGTCCATTTGAGGATGAAAAGCCGTACTTAGATTTACTTGTGTCCCCAAACTCCTTTGAAAAGACTTCCAGAAATTCGCGGTAAATTGGGCTCCTCGATCGGATATAATGGAAATTGGAACTCCATGTAACCGAACGATCTCCTTAATATACAACTTCGCATACTCTTCCGCCGTATAAGTTGTCTTAACTGGTAAGAAGTGCGCGGATTTGGTAAGCCTATCAATGATCACCCATATGGAATCAAACTTCCGAAATGTACGAGGCAAACCCGTGATGAAATCCATATTGATCTTGTCCCACTTCCAGACTAGAAGATCTATACATTGCATGTAACCACCGGGTTTCTGGTGTTCTACTTTGACTCTTTGACAATTCGGACATTCAGCTACAAATTTGGCAATATTCTTCTTCATGTCATTCCACCAATATATTGCTTTCAAATCTTGATACATCTTAGTCGACCCTGGATGGATGGAATACCTTGAACAGTGTGCTTCTGTCATAATTCTCTTTCTTAGCTCAACTACATCAGGTACACATAAACGATTCTGACACTGAAGCACTCCTTCTCACGTAAGCTCAAATGCCTTTGTCGTGCCACTCTGCACATCCTCCTTAATCTGCAATAAAATTAGATCTGCATACTGCTTCTCTTTCACTTCAGCTATCAATGAAGATTCCGCTGCATTACGTACAATAACCTCTTCATCTGGAGTTTCGAGAAGTCGAACTCCCAAATTAGCTAGTTGGTGAAGATCCTTAATCATCCCCTGCTTTTCTATAGATTCCATTTTAGACTTACGACTCAGTGCATCCGCTACCACATTCGTTTTTCCTGGATGATACAAGATATCAACATCGTAATCTTTCAACAATTCAAGCCATCTCCGCTGCCTCAAGTTTAGATCTTTCTGACTGAAGATATATTGCAGGCTCTTATGATCGGTATATATGTCAACATGAACCCCATATAAGTAGTGGCGCCATATCTTCAAAGCAAATACAACTGCAGCTAGCTCAAGATCATGCGTGGGATAATTCCTCTCATGTGGTCGCAACTGTCTAGAGCCATAGGCTATTACTCTACCATGTTGCATTAATACGCATCCTAAGCCAATTCTCGAAGCATCACAGTACACTGCATACCCTTCTGTGCCTTCAGGAAGTACCAATACCGGTGTAGAAGTCAACTTGCTCTTCAGATCTTGGAAACTCTTTTCACAGGCATCATTCCATTGAAACCTGGAGGCTTTATGCTTCAACTTAGTCAAGGGTGCAGAAATAGAAGAAAAACCTTCAACAAACCTTCTATAATAACCTGCCAACCCGAGGAAACTATGAATCTCCATAGGCGTCGTGGGTCTTGGCCAATTCTTCACAGCCTCAATCTTCTGAGTGTCAACTTTTATGCCTTCACTGGATACAATATGGCCCAAAAATGCCACTGACTTGAGCCAAAACTCACATTTAGAAAACTTCGCATACAGCTTACGATCACAAAGAATCTGCAACGCCTGCCTTAAGTGATTAACACGATCCTCTTCTGATCTAGAGTAGACCAGAATATCATCTATGAAAACTATCACGAACACATCTAGAAACGGCTTAAACAGCCTATTCATCAGATCCATAAAAACTGCGGGTGCATTTGTCAGCCCGAATGACATAACCAGGAATTCATAATGACCATACCGTGTTCGGAAAGCTATCTTGGGTATATCTTTATCCTTGACTCTCACTTGATGATAGCCTGATCTCAAGTCAATCTTGGAAAAACACTAGGCACCCTGCAACTGGTCAAATAAATCATCAATTCGGGGAAGAGGGTATTTATTCTTGATAGTCACCTTATTCAATTGCCGATAGTCAATACACATCCTCAGCGAACCATCTTTCTTACGCACAAACAATACTGGTGCTCCCCAAGGGGACATACTAGGCCTGATGAATCCCTTCTCTAGCAAGTCTTTCAGTTGCTCTTTCAATTCTCGCAACTCTGCTGGTGCCATTCTATAAGGAGGAATTGAGATTGGCTGTGTGTCTGGCAACATATCAACACCAAACTCCACTTCTCGTTCAGGAGGTAAACCTGGTAGTTCTTCAGGAAATACATCAGGAAATTCATTCACAACCGGAACGGTCTGAAAAGTTGGCGGCTCTGCCTCTGTATCCCTTACTCTAACCAAATGGTATATGTACCCCTTGGAAATCATTTTTCTTGCCTTAAAGTAAGAAATAAATCTACCTCTCGGCGTGCCAACATTACCCTTCCATTCAAGGACTGCCTCATTTGGGAAATGGAAATATACCTTCTTAGAACGGCAATCTACTGTAGCATAACAAGACGCTAACCAATCCATGCCCATAATAACATCAAAATCTACCATTTCTAACTCAACAAGATCGGCCATCGTATCACGACCACAAATATTCACAACACAATTTCAATAAACATTCCTAGCTATAAGAGATTCCCCCACTGGCGTTGATACTTCAAATGGCTTGGCTAATAATTCGGGTGTTCTTCCGAAACTTCCTGCAACCAAAGGAGTAGCATACGATAATGTAGAACCAGGATTAATTAAGTCATACACATCAAATGCAAAGATGGACAACGTACCTGTAACCACGTCTGGAGAAGCCTCTAAATTCTGCCGATCTGCTAGGGCATACACACGGTTCTGAGCTCCGCTAGAACAAGCTGCTCCTCTATCACCTCTACCGTGACCCATAGGTTGTGTACCCCTACTCAAAGGAGGCACCGATGATGACGCAACAGCTGATCCGGTAGGTCGTGTTATACCACCTGTGGTCCTGCGTGGGCAATCTCTAGCCATATGCCCCGGCTTACCGCACCAAAAGCAATTGTTCGTTCCAAGCCGACATTCGCCAAAGTGAAATCTTCTACATATGGGGCACGGGTGTCGTGGAGGTCTCAATTGACTCATACTCCCTTGCCCTTGATACCCCACTATTTGCGAACTCTGATTTTCACTGCTTTGCCCGAACTGATTACCTCTGAACCTTTGAAATTGCGGTGGAGCACTAATTGCAGGATAAGAAGATAACGGGCTAGGCAATCTATGAGAGAACGAAGGCCTAAAACCTCCCTGAGATGCCATAAACTGCCCTATAGCTCTGGCCCGCTTAGAATATCCTTTTTCTGATTCCTGGGTTCTTCTTCTTTGCCTCTGATCTTCCATTTTCTGAGCGAAAGCTTGTATCCTCGCTATATCCATGTCCTTGTTCAAAGCAGCAATGGTACAATCTCTAACCAAGTATGGTTCTAATCTATCCACATAGTGATGAACTCTGTCATCCATAGTAGCTACCACATTAGAAGTATATCGAGACAAGGAGTTAAATCGAAGACTATACTCCCTTACACTCATATTACCCTGACGAAGATTTAAGAATTGATCTGCACGGGCCTGACGAGTCTCAAATGGAAGATAATGATCAATAAATGCATCTTTGAACTCTCCCCACGTAGTTGGAGGTGCATCAATACCCCTAGATCGTTTCCAATCCTCGTAACACAATATAGCCTCTCCTTTCAGTCTATATGCTGCTAGCTCAACCATCTCTTTACCGAATATGTGCATAACATCTAGAGCCCTTTGGGTTTGATCGACAAAGTCCTGCGGGTCTTCGTTAATATCTGATCCGGTAAAAGTAGGAGGATCCAGTTTCAGAAAATCCTGTGTCCGAAGGCTAGCTTCTCTATCCGTACCACTAGAACCCGTGGTAGGAATAGCTTGCCCTTGAACTTGACCGGCAACTATACGCGTCAGAAGTTGTACTGCATCCCTCAAATCTCGATCAACAACATTAATAGATGGCCCTTCCGGAGGAGAAGAAGCTCCTGATATATGCTCAGCTTGAGACTCACTTTGTTCAGCTTGTGCCGGTGGTGACTTACTAGTACCTTCTCCGGCCACTACATCTACTTGCTTTCACTTATTCTTTCTCCTTGTAACCGGCATCGTTACTATAATAAATTAAAAAAAAAACAATTGGATTAAGCGATCGATTATGACTTTATCTCTAATATGGTCTTTATTGCACGATCTAAGAAATGGAGAATGGAAACAATCCCTAAATGCCCAATAGCCTCCTGTTTATAGATGTGGTGCACAACACACCGATAAACGAGATTCTACGTAGACACGGCTTTGTAGACTCACTAGGACGAACTTCTCTGATACCACTTCTGTCACGCCCCAAATCCCATTGGAGCGGACTGGCACCCGTAGCCGAGGAGGCCCGGGAGAACCCGTTCATAACCTATACTTTCACATTTACATTACTTATGAAAATTAGAAATTTGGGCAGCACTTCGTTGTAAATAGAAGAAAACAGTACCTGTATCAGCCCAGCAGACACGCATATATATATATATAAACAGTAATTGTCCGTCAGAGCCATCACGTCTATCAACCAAACACTCCTATGGCTGTACAATATGTCTACAAAAGCCTCTACATAAATACACAACAGAGTTAGGGTCGGGACAAACTCCCGCCCACAAAAGACTTTTATACAAATACCAAAAGTACATATAGAAATGACTTGGGATGCCCCGAAACAACTGAAGCTCACCACTATCAACAGAATGTCCTGGCTCTTACTGCGGAGGTGTACGACCTGAAGTACCTGTTCCTGCAGGCATGAATACAGGTCCCCCGTGAGGGACGTCAGTACGGAAATATGTACTGAGTATGTAAGGCAGTGAGTATCAAGATGAGATACAAAAGATCAACAGAACCCAGATACCAGTGAATAAACAGTATGAGTAGACCACACTTAAAAGAGCTGATGGGATACCTGCACATTACTTTCATATCATTACTTCCCGTATTCCTTATCAATACATAACATATGTCATACAATGGCCAACTAATCAGTGGTACTAATACAATACATCAAGGACCACCCCTGGAATAGCATATATACATAATCTTTATAATACAATGGTCAACTGATCAGTGGTACTAATACAATACATCATATCAACAATTTAAAATAAAGACATTCCATTTCTTACTTCAATTAATCTTTGAGATTGGTTACTTTGTGGTCACACCTTATGGAACTTGAAACCATGATACCTCAATAGTAAAAACATGTAAATAGGTAATCAATATCATGAAAATGAAGTAGAGAATCATGGATACCTCATTAAACCATTTCGGAGTCAACAATAGTATATGGACATTTTTTTGACTAGCCGGACATCTTAAAAGTGAAAACAAGTTCAATTGGTAGTGTCGAAGATCATATGATGTTATTATGTGTCATGTGTCGTAGGACAATGTTGGAAGCTTACTTGAGAGTGCCATGGGTCATTATTCATGCCAAAGATTAGATAGAGTATGTCTTACATACCTTGATATAACCACTTCAATACAAGTCCAACTTGACTTCCCGTACTCTTCGAACACTTATCTACAATAAGTCATTTGTGGCAAACTAGTATTAGCAACCAAACCTTACCATTTAGGTATTAACTTCACCAAATAATGTCTAGGAAGTAATCCTTTAACTCATCAATAAGAGTGCTACATACATCCTCTTATACTCTTATTACATTCACATATCATGCATTTTCATGCAATATCCCTCAACATCACTCTTAGCCTTTATTTCCCCTCTTAATCACCATCCAATACCAACATGATCACTAGGCATACATAACCACTAATATAATGATATATCACCACAATTCATCCTCCATAATCCAATACAACAACTTCCATAATTTACTACTAACAATTTATACAAAACAATTCATAACTATGTTTCTAGTTATCTTCCAACATCAAGACAATACTCATAATCCCTTATCAATACTTATTCATGGATAAGAATCAAGAATAAACAATATTCATACCTTAACAATGAACTCTTGTATTTAGAATCCTCGTTACATAACCATGGGGTGCTTCTCGAAGCTTTCGAGATGGTGAACACAACTACGGAACCAATTCGAATTTTCTACAGTTGAATCACAAAATATTTGAAGTTGAAATTAGGCTAGGGTTTCACCTTCTCTTAATAATTGGATGATATATGATATATATGAGGCTAAGTGTATGTTTATAAAGACCAATTTTTCGTCCAAGAGGTAATAGAAAATGACCATTTTGCCCTAAAAATTTAAATAAATCCGAATCTGTCCCCAGTGGACAGTTTTGACAGGCTGAAGTAAATCGATCATAACTCTTTGCTCCGGTATCGGATTTGGGTGAAACCAATTGCATTGGAAAGATAATTCAAAGGTATTTCATTTTCATATAATGTATACCACCCAGTTATTCCTGTACAAGTAGTTATGGTCGTTTAAATTTGACCCAATAATCTGTCCCAAAATTCTGTTTTTTTTTATAGGCTGTAGTAAAACGGGTATAGCTCCTTACTCAGACATTGGATTTGGATGAAACCAATTTCATCGGAAAGAAGACTCTCGGAGATTTTCGTCGATATATAGCAGCTCACACAGTTCTTTTTGTAAAAGGAGTTATGATCGTCTAAAGTTGATCCAAAAAAAATTGCCTAGCTGCAGTAATTTTCCTGCAGATTTACTGTTCACAGGCTTCCCGGCCACCGTTTTGAAATTTCGAATGTGCTCGCTTATACGAAATACTCCTCTGTTTTGGGCAAACTTTATATCGTTGGAAATCTTATTCCAATACCTACACATACAACTATTGACGGGATACTTCCGAACACCATAAACTTAATTTAACCCATACGCAAGCCTTTAGGACTCCATATAATCGCGATAAGTGTACGAAAAAATTTACGGGGAGTTACACTTTGAGTCTAAAATCTAAACTTTAGCTTGAACTTGTTGGAGTTGTTGTGAACTTGAAGAGTGGCCGATAGTTGTTGTTCATTGTGGTTTTAGCCGTGACTTGTTGGCGTTGTTGTTGTTATAGGTGGACGTTTGGATTATTGAGTTCTTGGTGGTTGATTAAGATGTTCTTGATGTTCTTACAACCTTCATAACTTGATGAATAAAGTGACTACTAGATCTTAAAAGGGTGAAGGGAAAAAGGTTAAAACTTGTTAGTCTTGTAAGACTTGCAATCATCCATCAACTAGTCAATCACTTCTCAACAACTTTCCTTGTTTTAAGGACCTTGTTTTAGCGAATTAGTGCAAAAAGTCAAGTCTTCCATTCTTTTGAATTTGAAGAGGATTTCAAGACTTGTTTCCCTCCAAAACAATTCCCACCAATTCCAAATCACCAATTGTTCAAGACTTTCAATTTTGGAAAATCAAAAAATTGTTAGGCCGCAACCAATAAGTGACTGCAACATCACTGTTACTGTTCACACAAGAAATTTTGGCTCAAATTTGAATTTTCTTAGTTTCTTATTGTTGGTTCCTAGTTTCGTTTGTTGACTCTAATAACTAATCGACAAGCTAGTACTCCTCTACTAGATTGTAAATTAGTTTTTGAATACGCTTCTTCGTGTTAACGTTGTCTGTTTTGTGCTTTTCTCATTTTTGAGTCGTAGTATCTTTTGGTTCAAGTTCGTACATTACTTATTTGAGTCGTTTCAAACAAGAATCTACTCCGACCTCGAGCCACAATTGGGACTAAGTAACCTCATTGGAGTATAAGCGAGTTATCAACGCTTGTGAGACCAATAGAGTGAAAACTTCAAAGTGTGAAAGTAAGGAATTGTGGACTGTTTTGAGTCGACTCGTGGACTGTTTTTTGCTAACATTAACGTGTTATTGTTTTTATTATGTTTTAGTGTTCTTAATAGGTACTATGGCATCGAGAAAGGTGACCATGAACGATTTGATGGCTACCATAATGGGTATGAAACATGACCTTAGTAGTCGAATGGAGAGAATGGAAAGAATAATGGACCGAGTGAAAGGAAAAATAGAAGGGACAGAAAGCTCTCTTTGCAAGGAGTTGGATAACTTGATAGAGCAACCAAGCCTTCCTAATCAAGTTCCCGTGAGTGGACATGCTCCACATGAGCTACAAGGTAATCAAACTAACTCTTGCACTCTAGTGAATGAGGCTAGTAGCCAACTAAGTGTGAATGATAGTTTGACTTTAGGTGACCCGAATGTGCCACCATTTGGTGATGATAATGTACAACTTGAGATTATGGAAACACTATTTGATCCATCTAGTGTTGAAGCCATTGTGACAAGTGATAGTACATTGTTTTATGGAAGTCATGAAGGCCAACTTGTGTGTGAAAATGGTGATGTTGAACATGTTGGCCGATTGACTAAGGATGACCCTCTAGTTGTTTTTGCTGTAGATCATGTTAGTATAGAGGGTGTCAATGAGTGTAATGGTGGTAGTCTTCGGGAAAGGAAGTATGTCCTCCACCCGTGTCCATGGACACTCTACCCCTTTGATCCCGGCGACCATTTGAAATGTGATGTTGATTCATTTCAAACCATATTCGGGAATGACGTGTGTACATTGTGTGGGCATGGTTATGTTGATGCTAAGCATGTCTTGTATGTAATTCGGGTTTCCCGTGATTGGTATGTCATTTTTGATAACCCGAGGGATGTTTGGTTATATATGAAATTTGAGCCACCTTGGCATGATGCTATGATTGATTAAACTAATCCTAACCCTCATACCTTGAGGAACTTGTGTTTGTTTGTCCTTCCTATTATTTTGCAAGTTTTGGATTCGAGGACGAATCCTTTCTAAGGAGAGGAGGATGATATGGGTTAAAGAGGCATCTTATCGCTCGAGGATATGAAGACGTGAGGAAAGACCTAAGCTTGTGGGGCTGCCTAACCAAGAAACAAGTTTTGAAGTGTAGAGAACAAGTACCAACACTTCAAAGCTGTCCAAGAAGTCAAGCCCCTTTGTTTGGGCTCATTAAAGGCCTTTTGGTCATTTATGTAACAAGTGTTACCCTAGCCTATAAATAGAACAATTAGGTCATTTTGTCATTTAGACTTTGATGATATGTTTTGAGAGCACCATAGAGTGTCTTGCAAGGTGGAATCCTTATGGCAAGGTGGAATCTTTGTGTTGGTAGCTTGCTTAGAAACGTTGGTTGCTTGGGGATTCCGATTCCCTTGCAGTCATGTAAGAGATAGGTTTATGTTGTGTGTAGTATTAAAGGCCCAAGAGTGGAATAAGATCTTGGTTTGTTAATATTACATCCTCATTTGTCTATCTTTCTATCTTTACTTTGTTCTAATCATTGGTGTTCTTGTTCTAGTATTATAACCCGTAACTTATTGTCATTGTTATATCCTTGTTATTGTTCATCTGGTCTTCATATTGTTGTTGTTAATCTTACTTTGGGTTGGCTGTTTCGGTGTTAAAACACACCCTTTATCTCATCATTATTGTTGTTATTATTGAATCCGAGTGTGGTCTCTAAACGGTCCGTGAATCTTCGGATTTGAGGACTGTTTTGAGTGTGTTTTCTCGTCTTCTTGATAATTCCGGTATCAAGTTGGTAGTGAGGAAATTAAAAGTGGATGATACATACTCTGATGTGAATCGTGTGTTTGATGACAGTTCCCAAAGAGCTGCGTCGAGAGAGGTGCAAACAATTGCACCTCTACATATTATATGCCTTCCCAAATTATTCCAATTCCTGCAACAACTATTAGCTCAACTCATTTTTGTTCTCCAAGCTCCAAAGAGTAACATATGGTATGCCACAATAGGAGGTGATTTCTCTTTCCAAAATAAAATAACTAAGCAGGCTAGTGCATTGAAAATGGCAATACAGGGAAATGAAGCTCCAAAAGCTATTTGTATTGCACGGCTTCAAGGTTGTATCAGGTCCATGGCGGACTTTTTGGGCTGGAGTTGCATAATTTCTCTACGCTTGCGGAGCTCAAAGGTTTAGTTTGTGCTCAAGGTGATAAAATAATTGTCTGCCCTCCCACTCTCTCATTGTATGGAGTTGTTGCACTACAAACTTATCAAAATGATCATGGGAGCTTGTATGTGATTGAAAGTGAGCTTGAGTTGGTGAAAGTAGCTTTAATTGTTGTTGCTTATGTTGTTCACAAGGAAATACTCAGTGAGAGTAAAAGCTTTTCTGTCTTGGCTAGTTATGGAAAATTTAAGACTATGCTGAGGCTTATGTGCTATGTAGCCCATGCCCCATCTTGGGGGCCATAGATGCGTTGAAAAGTGCACTGTAGCACAACAAGTTCTGAAGTCAAATCCAGTATTTAAAGCGCTTAACAATATCGATGCAATTCAAATTAAGTTTTCAAGTCATAATGGTATATTTGTGGAGATTCAGTTTGCAAAGCTTGGAAAGACGTATGGTGCAGCCATGGGACCCTCTCTCACTGAAAGATCTAGCGCTTTCATAATTATAATTCTGGAACAAAACCATCATTGTTTCTTCCTTCCCCGTGAAGTACTTATGGAGATAAACAAAATGTGTACATTGAGGGGTCCTAAAGCATTTTCCTATATCAAACGATCTTATTGCTTAGCTGGTATCACTGATGCTCATGACTCTCCTAATATATAGAAGGTAATGAAGATTGTTGGACTTAGCAAGGCAGGGCAGGTGACAATTTTTAAAATTTTGGATTCTGTTATGATGCTTAGTAATATGAATTTGGCTAAGGGCAATGAAATTGTTTCATCAATTCTTCATGTTGACAACACTTGGTTTTATCTTTGCACCACCATAGCAGCTCTCTACACACACTCAAGTCTTGAAAGATTCAACATTATATTGTCCGTGTGGCTCCACTCGAACCTTGAGGGCAAGGTTCTTATTGGAGAGGGGAGTGTTGTTATGAATGGGCCGAAATCAGTTATGGTAAAGTAGCCCAATATCACATTAAGTGGCTATGTGTGGGATACGAGTTAATAAATAGCACATTTTAGGAAGAATAGTCTTATGCAAATGGTTGTAATTGCTTAGGCAAAGGCTATGTTTCTCATCCCCAATTCTCTCTAATCCTTTCATCTCCTTCTACTACTATTCATGTTCTTTCATATTGTAATTTCTCCATTTTGTATTAATCAAGTTTATTAATTTTGTTCACTTTGTGTATTGATTGTTGAATTGAGAATTCGGGTTCGTTTCAGCAACTGAGAAGAACTTTTCTTAGGTATATTTGCGAGTGATGTTAACAAAGTGAGGACTTATTTATATAAGGAACGAGAGATCTACAAGTTTCTGGAGAAAATTTGCTTAGGACACTTGGATATAACACAGTCGTCATTTCTGGAAAATTCATTTCTCCTCTTGAATTTTCCAGGGATTATATTCACCTAAATAATTTTCTTAAAAGGTTTTTTTTTTTGGTTTTTCATCCGGTGTCCGTTATCCGCATTGGAGTCCGACTAATTTAGATTCGCGCCGGGTAGGGCCCCATTCGGGGGTAGGGCTCCCAACAAAGTTTTTTCCTTGCCCAGGATCGAACCCTCGACCTCTGGTTAAGAGTTGTTCTTAAAATATACTTCCTCTATCTTTATTTATTGGCATAATACATAAATATGACCCTAAACTTGACACCAAATTATAACTTTGACCTTAAACTTTGATAGTGCACAAATAGTACCTTTAACTATTTAAAACCTGAACAAATATGACCTCCGATTTTGCATCCCCCATGCGTGAGTTTCACTCGCACCTACATGGAAAGGTAATTCAATCACACGATGCCACATCGTAAAAAGGGCTGACTTGGAGGATGGTCATATTTGTGCAGTTTTGAATAGTTAAAAGTCATATTTGTGCACTGTCAAAGTTTTGCTTTTTGTGTTAAAACGACATCATTTTTATTATTATTATTATTATTATTATTATTATTATTATTATTATATTTATTTAGGGATCGAACCCGCGCAGTAGGCTGAATAAAGCGCCCAAGAAAAGCAAATAACACCACTAGGCTATCTAAGTGTCTTGTTTCATGTGGTTTAACACTAATATGCGTACATAAATATAAATTTTCTACCTTATATATACGAAGTAATTTTTTTACCAAGGGAGTTCGGCTGAACCCCATGGCAACCACGTAGGTCCGCACCTGCGTTAATTTAATAACGTTAATTTAATAACATTTTAATAACGTTAATTTGATAACGTTAATTTAATATACTGCTACTACTATCCTTAATAACGTTTTATTAAAACTATAATTTTTTTCTTATTAGTATAGTTTCATCTTTAATTTAATAGTTAAATAAATTATATTTAGATAACTTAAATTCGCCCTCTGCTTTATAATATATATACATACCCGCGCGATTTTTTTCGTATGAGGCTGACCCACCTGATTAATAAATCTTCAATATTGCTCTTTTTCCGCAATGAAATTAGATGTCATTTTCATCTTTGAGCCAAAAATAATTAAAAAATAATAGTGAAAAGACATTTAAAAGTCATATTTGTGCAGTTTTGAATAGTTAAAGGTCATATTTGTGCACCATCAAAGTTTAAAGTCAAAGTTATAATTTGGTGTCAAGTTTAGGGTCATATTTATGTATTATGTCCTTAGAGTTTAAGCTGGACGCGCCCAGTTTTGCGTGTTGAACACGCGTTTTGCCACGTAGGATCGGAGGTCATATTTGTGCACTGTCAAAGTTTAAGGTCAAAGTTATAATTTGGTATCAAGTTTAGGGTCATATTTATATATTATGCCTTATTTATTTATGTGGCATCATTCAAATTTAAAGAGTTAAATAATTTAATTTTAATTGTAAATTCGAACATAAACTTTTTAATATTTTAAAAATAAAATCGACATAATTAAAAATTACATAAAAAGGTAATATAAGATGCAATGATTTATAATTCAAAATATCTAAAAGGCATATGAAAAAAAATTACACCAAACAAAAAATAGGTTGAATGTCAAAATGTAAAAAGTGTCACTTAAACGTCCACATCTGTTAATTGCACTCTCAAACCATTGCTTGAATTTAGTTTAATTTTAATATATAGTTTCATTAGGAGGTGCTTTACACTTTACACGAATTGAATTGTTTTAGGGGGGAAGTTGTAAAAGTTCTTGGTTAAGTAGTGTATTTCAGCAGAAGTATTAGCACATTAGTTTGAATTCCCAAAAACAGTTTTAATTTTAAACGAATTTATACAACTATACAATATGTCTAGCAGTATTTTATTAATAATTCTCAATAGGGACGACAAGTATAAGCAAAAAGAGTTATGTAGTAAGAGAATACTAGCATTTTGTAGGTTGACTGTCGGGTCCATACGGTTCATTTGAATATAAAGACTTCTTTATACGATTTTAAACAATTTTTATCTGGTGAGCTAATTTTTAAAATTGATTTAAATCCAACTTCATTATTTCTTTTTCAGAAAAGGGTCGAATATACCCTTCAACTATTGAAAATGGTACATAAATACCCTCCTTCCACCTTTAGGCTAAAAAATATCTTTTCATCCATTTATTTGGCTCAAAAATATCCTTAATATATTAAAAATGACTCAAAAATGTCCTTCTTCCTCTATTGGTTCAAAAATACCCCTCCATCCACCTATTTGGATAAAAAATGCCTTTAACATTAAATTTAAGTCCAAAAATGTCTCCTTCTTTTAACAAATTCTGATGTGAAATATAATTTTATTTAAATTAAATACATGACATTATTTTTATTGGTCCACATGTAATTAGACTCAAATTCATTCACAATTTAATGGTCCTCTTTTCACTAATTTTTTTAGTTATATATAAAAATTTAAAAAGAATTAATTAATGTTTAAGTGCAAAATTAGAATAGAATTCCTTAAATAGGATAATTAGCAAAGGACAAATACTCTCATAGTTAATGATTATCTATGTGTGCTAAAATATTAGAAAACATATTTTAGGTAAAATTTTGAAGACTTTTAGTTCTTTTTAGGTTTTGAACTTTTTATATAAAAGAAAAACTTGAAAGTAATTTAAGTCTTTATTTAATTTAGGTAAGAATGCATAATATTTTACACTTCTATCCTTCTCCAACATGAAACCATAAAAATAGTAATAATACAAAGAAAAATAGTAATGATATATATATATTAAAATATAATTAAAAAAAAACACCCCTACGTGAAACCAAAAAAAAAAAAACATTTAAAAAAAAAAACATTCTTCCTTAGAAGACTTTACAATAGATAAAAATCATTTAATCTTTTTCCCTTATATATATTAAAATGTAATTAAAAAAAACACCCCTACGTGAAACCAAAAAAAACTTTTTTTAAAAAAAAACATTCTCCCTTAGAAGATTTTACAATAGATAAAATCATTTAATCTTTTTCCTTTAATTTTTATTTTATTAAATAAATAAATAGAATGGAATTAAGAGTCCTAAAATATATAAATATGAAACCCGAAACATATAGAAAAATTAAGAGTCCTAAAATATATGGAGGGAAATTAAGAGTTCTAAAATAGAAAAAATATATTTATTGAAAAAAGAAAAATTACCATAAATATAGCTATTATGATGTACCATAAATTACTTGATAACTTGGTACCAACCAAAAACTAAAAAAAATAATAATTAAAAAAAAAATCTACCCCTGGCGTAAAACCCACAAACACTATATAATAATAAAAAATTATAATTAAAAAAACCCAGAAATAATATAATAATAAAAAGTTGTAATTAAAAAAAAAACCCCAAAATAATATAATAAGAAAATAAATTGTAACTAAAAAAAGCCCATCACTACGTGAAATCAAAAAAATAATATAATATAATATAATATAATATAATATAATATAATATAATATAATATAATATAATATAATATAATATAATATAATATAATATAATATAATATAATATAATATAATATAATATAATATAATATAATATAAAGGAGGAGACATTTTTGGACTTAAATTTAATGTTAAGGGCATTTTTGATACGGTAAAAACTTGAAAGAAACGAAATTGGCTCAAAACAGTCCAAACACACTCCAAAAATAGTCCACTAATTCAAAGAACCGAGGATCCTTTTGGAGACCACTTTCGGATTCTAGAATGCAATACAAGAAGGACAATATTACAAGGTGTTTGACACCTTTGCAACCAACAACAAACTAAGTTAACAACACAAGATTAAATCACAATGAGAACAAGAACAACAACAACAAAAAGGGCTTCACAATACAAGATACAAAATGAATACAAGATTACAAAAGGAAAAGATAGATAGATAGACCACATGAAGGTATAATATTAAGAATCCAAGAGTGGTAACTCTTGGACCCTTAACACTACATACAACAATAAACCTATCTCTTACAAAGACACAAGATCAGAATCCACCTCTCTAGCATCAATGTTTCCAAGCAATCAACAACAAAGAGAATCCACCCTATTGTTGTCGCCTAGTTTCGGTTTTGCCTCATCAAGAGAAGATAGGACTTGTTTTTTCAAGTGTTTCTCACTTCAACATCCATAATAATCTAAGTAAATAAAACCCTACATTGTTCTTTATATAACTATTACAAGATATAAGTTAAAATGACCAAAAGGGTCTTCAAAGAGTGGGCTGCCCATCAAGTGTAAGTTATGGGCTGATTTTGGTGTGTTTTGGGCCTCTTCTACACTTAAATTGCACACACCAAGTCTCGAGACCAACACGCACTCTTATATGTCCATAACTGTAATTATTATTGTATCATCTTCTCCATCTTGAGAGAAATTTGCCCACAAATTCACGGCTTCATCTCGTTCAATTGGCCACTTCAAAAGAAACCACTCAAAACAGTCAGTAAAATATGAAGAACCCGAAATCTCAATAATAACAAGGGATGTATAAAAAACGAGCTAAAAACATCCCACAAGAGATGCACAAAAAACAGTCCATAAGCTAGCCAAACCCGAGAACATAATGACAAAAAGTCTTGGATTCAATATCTTCATTTTGACCCTCGACTTCCTCTCCCTCTTGAGATTGGACTTCAATATCATCCGACTCAAGTTTCCTTCTATTATATAAGCATCGCCGTAGACTCCATATCCTTCGTGTCTCTCTCTACCATGTTCCTTGTTGACACCTAATTTTTGCCCTCCACAACTACGTTTAATCTCGGGTTTCTTCGATTTTTGAATAAAATCACAATAATTATTTTTTCCAAATAAATGTATTTTAAAATAGGTATTCGGGATAATTTTGTCATTTAAGTGATAATTATATATTTTCGTATTTGCATATAGGAGATTGTATAAATGACATCATTTAAATGAACATTTTCATCAAAATTGGACTTTAAATTAAGGATTATTCGGAAGATAAATTTAAACAATTAAATCTTGGTTTAAATACAATTTACTCTTACAAATAATCTATTTGGAGAAATGCTTGTTTGGTTTTATTAAATCAAGAAGCTCGGAATTGAACAAGGGGTCAATTCGTATAAAATTTCGATTTGATTTAGTCAATTTATTGAATTTGGCTCTAATTGAAATCAAATTGGCCCCAACTGAAATGCAATTGACCAATTGGTATTCAATTTGGCTATACTTTAAATTCAATTGCCTAAATTAAAACCCAAATATCCTAATTCCGGCCCAATCCTTAAAATTACCTCCTAAATCTACCCAAACCAACCCCTTAACAACTTCAGCCCAATACCCCAGCCCACCTTCAAAATACCTTGACCTGGCCCACTCTCCATCCATTACCTCCTTCAAGCCAAACATAAGTAAAACTCTCACTAACAAACATACGTACAACTCTCACCAACAAACATACGTACAACACTCACCAACAAACATACGTACCAACTCCAGCAACATCGAGACCCAGAATCCGAAAATCCCCAACCAAATCAACCCGACCATCCCCAACCCATTTTCTTCTCCTCTTCATCATCACGCATTTCCCCCACGCGTTCGGGTACGAAGAGGGATGCGGGCCTTCTAGAAAACAAGTTAGGTGGCGTCCCCCAACATCTAGCTCCGTAAATGTAGGGATTATTGGTACGATTTTGTACGTACGCGGCTGATTTCCAGTGGTTTGAGGTAATATCCTTTTCTCCCCAATTCTGATTGGTCCACAATTTGGATTTATCCGAGAAAAGTTCCAAAATCCATATGAGTTGTTGGTGAATAACGTTATCTGGAGTTCAAATTTCAAATTCTTTTGAAAAAAAAACATAGTTTACCCCGTTGGGCTTCTATATAAAGAGCTCACAGTGAGCTGAGAAGGGGGGATTCTTTTTCGAAAGAGTCACTGTTAGTTAGGTTTCGAAACTTTGGAGAAAAGAATAGATGAGAAAATTTCCGAGGTAAGAGGAGGGAGGTTGAAAATTCTAGGGTTTTAAGTTGGGGGTCCTTTTTCTTTCTTTCTTTAGCTTTTCGGGGGAGAGGTTTAGAAATTAGGAGTCAAAATTTGGGTTCTTTCATAGAAGTTTTGGGGGGCTCTTCTCTCTTCACTCCAAGGGGTTTCAAAATCTCTAAGAGGTAAAGGACAAAGGGACGCTCCGTTGGTGGTGGACGTCGCAAAATTCCAGTAGCAACGACTTTACTGATAACTCGTTCATCCCGTTTGTTGCCCTGAAAGAGCGGTTCATTGACATATTCGAGTTGAGTACTGATTTCTAGTGGTTGATATGCTACTGATAGCTTGTCGTCCCTCTTGCTTCCCCGAAGGAGGTAAACATGCTAGTCCCTCTTAATTTCACTGTTTCTCTGCTTTATCCATCTTTTATCCGTAGAAGTAATTATGTGTTTGTCATGAATGAGGCTGGATTTTCTGTTGTAGAGGCGTGGAGAGCCATAGGGTATCGCGTAGAGAATCGCGATTATGGTTTGAAATAAGGTGCTTGTTGTTCTTGATTTGACTTTTTTAGGATAGTCTCTTAAGTTCACCTTTCTGCTCTGGATGATGATTCTTTTGGCATAATAACTGTGTTCATTATTTTCTTTCGGTTTAGCATTATCTTCATCTCTGAATATGATACTTTCAATCAAATGTATTCCCTCTTCAGTCCGTTTTGCTATGACTTTGGATTTCGATTGCTTCTTTTTAGCTTGAACTTCTTTTGTTTTCTGTTTGTTCAGGGAAAGACTTAATTTTTGTTATTGTATTTCAGAATAGTTCCCTCAAGATTAATCGACATTGCAGTTTCTTTGTTGTTCTTTGAATCAACAGCAATCGTCTTCTAATAATTCTTAGACTCCGGTTAGCAAATTGTAGTAATCGACCTAAAAAGGGGCATTTAGATGTTTCAATTTACTGATTTGTTGAGAAAGGATAGAATAGGTTTCAAGTGACCAAAATCTGGTATTTGACAATGCTCTATTCACCTGGTTTATTCTAGTTTATTTAAATGGAATCACCTCGATCTGTTTAAATGCAGTAGATATGTAACTGCTCTCAGGCTATCTGTTCTAATCTGTTTTTGTTAGAACTATTACCTATTAATTTGAAATGTTTAAATGCTAATGCTTACGCATATTAAGTCTCCACGATGTTCTAATTAGTTTAAAGTGTGTCATTCCTACTTATTTATGGGTCATTCCATTTTAATTAAGGAGGATGGTACACGTTTTTTCTGGGTCTTCATGATTTGTTTAGAATGAATACCAGAGTGTAAAACCCACCTCTTTTCCTATACTCTTCTTTGTTTAATGAATGACATTTTTTTTATGTATATTCAACCTATTTGTGACCATCTGTTAGAATCTTAGTCTCTTAGTTAGCATATTGTGATTCTCTTTATATTTTTCCTGGGTCGAGTATGTATTACTTAAAGATTCATATTACGCTGCTACTTTTAATTAAATCCACAGACATCTTTGTCTTTCCTTTCGTTAATCATGTGCTTATGTGCTTTATTCTTTTTGTTTTTTGCATGAATATTTGTTGGAGTCCAAACGGACTCTTTGCATTCCTTAAGGGGCCATTGAGGCTTATCCTTCATGGAATATTTTGTAAGTCGATCTCGTCGTGCATGGATAAGAAAATCGGAAGAAGGAGAATGGATTAAAATCCCACGGTTGAAGTGGCTAAGAGACTCAAAAGTCTTATTTGTTGTTTTATTTAGTCAAGTATTGTTGTCTTTATTTATTTTTATTCATTTATTCGGGCCACGAAGCCAAAGTTGTAACTAATACAGGTGGAGCAAGCTCGAGCTAAGGGCTCGAAAACATAGAATTAGGACAGGTGGAAGACGGGCTGAAAGCCCAATATCTAGATTAGGACAGGGTTGTCGATTTGGGCCTAATGGCTCAAGTCCTTATGCTTCTACCCTTTCCCTTTTACTTTTGCTAATTTGCTTTATGTGTTTTCTTGCGAACCTAGTTAAATTCCCTAACTAAGTCGCTAAAAACTGATTTTGCATAAACACCAAAATATTTCTAAAATCACTTTCTTTTCAAAAACCAATCTATTTTCTAAAGTTAGTCAAAATATGTTTTCAAACAGTCCGGATAACTGCAAATTAGCGGACGTTTTAGGTGCCTAACACCTTCCTAAAACGTTAATAGGAACCGCTTACTCAGAATCTGTTAACTCAAATGATTTTTCTGTTTTGAATCGTTTGAAGTAACTTTATAAAGGTTTCTTAATTCCTTTTCAAAATTAAGTGGCGACTCTCTCTCAAAAAGTCAAAAATTTCTCCGCAAAACAGAAATGGCGACTCTGCTGGGGATTTCTAACTAGGTTCTAATCAAATGTTTGATTTCGTCTTTTGATTAACTGTTTATATGTTTATATGTTTCGATTCTGTAAAGTTTAACTATCGCATCTCATAGCATATTCCTACATTATTTAAACTGTTTTGGGGGTTTCGTGGGTATCCCGGGCCCTATTTATCAATTCCAAAAATGTGTTGAAAATACAAACAGTTTATTAGCACGTGAGTCGTCTGATGGTTGTTTGTATTTTCAAACTCAAGTTGTCCGCTTGAGAACCAGTGTTCAAACCCACTCTAGACACAGAGGATAGAACGAAACCAAAACCTTATTTTAGGCATGAACCTAGGACGACCCAATACCCGAGCGGGGTATTGGGCCCATTAGAAAACCTGCCCTACGACTATTGACCCCGAGTCAATCACAGACGGATCATACTTATGTGTTGGAGAAATATATGCTTGTCTAAATTCAATCCATTACCCTTCGGGGTCGGGGAAAGGCTTATCTTTGTCTTCATTTATGTAGATATGGCTCAATCTCATTCCCATGAAAAGTTCAAGATGGTTACCAAACCTGACGATTACCTGAAATTGTGGTGGGATTACATGGGTCCAGATGAGAGAAAAATTGTTAGAACACACATCGGGCACCTGCCTTCGTTGATCGAAATAGACGCTTGGCCTGAAATGATCCACGTGCTTACGACTTTTTGGGATGATCAGAATATGGTGTTTCTCTTCGGGGATGTGGAATTGACTCCTACCATCAAAGAAGTGTTAATTTGCTATGAGAGTATTGAAATGTGTTTCAAGAGAAAGGAAAAACATGATAAGAACATTTTAGTTCCTGACGTGTGGGACCTTCAAACAATCAAAGAGGCATTTTTAACTGACGACGACACCTGGCTAGGAGAACGTGATGGAGAAAATATCACTTTTCGGGATTTGTATCATCGGTTTGGAATATTCAATGCCTTCCATAAACTTGGACATAAATTTGAGTCCGAAGCAAAATGGAAGGAGGTGAGAGCCTTTGCATTTGCGGTAGGTCTACTCGGAACCATGGTGTTCCCACAGGGAGAAAATGGCACAATTCATCCAAGGGTTGTTACGGTGGCCCATGCACTTTTCTTTGGAGTAGATTACGATTCTACCAAGGAATTCCACAATTTAGCTCCCATGATTGTCGCCGACATATATCGAGCCTTGGGAAGGTGTCAAGTCGAAAATCATTTCTTTCAAGGTTGCAACCTAATATTACAATGGTGGATGATGAAGCATTTGGTAAAGAATTCGAGAACGGTACAACCTGATCATAAAATAAGGGTGGATATGCTAGCTTCGCACGAAATGTGGTTGTTTCTACACAGGTTCAAAAGGGAAGCATCTCACGAATTTTGGTTTAAGACTTTCGGGGAATTAAGAGATGACTATGTGCAATGGTCCATTAACTCTCTTCATTTAGGTAAATACACCATTCGAGGGGGAAAGTGGCCTTTCCTAGTGCTTCCCGGTCTCAGGGGGACCCGGCCCTACAATCCTGGCAGAGTTCTTAGGCAATTTGAGATCAAGCAGGAGGCACCACAAATAGATTCCATGCTTAGGTTTTTCACCGAATACGATGAAAGTGAGTCTCCACTCAAAGACGGCATGATAAATGGATGGAGAAGAAGAAGGTGGACGGAAGTGACTTTCCATATAGAGCATGACCCTGAAGTCAACGACACTTACAAGGAGTGGTTGAAAAAGAGTCTTGCCGGAGCACTGATTCCGGGACCAAATGTACCCACTCAAGTTGTGGATGTAGAATTTGAGCATCAAATTCGGCTTCACAGGCTACAAGATGAGTTCCAGAAAAGTGAAATCGCGCACCGGCAGATGCACGTGGAGGACGCTTTGACCATACGTATGTTAAGGGAAGAGTTGAAAAAAGCTAGGCAAGACGCTGATGATGCCAGGCAATGCCTAATCGATTTGGATGATAGCATGGCCTCCCAACTCGATAGCATAGGGAAAATGACTTACGAATGCAAGGCATAGTTATGCGGGAGTCATCTTATCATCAATAGGTATCAAATAGCATATGAGGTGAACAAGGCAAAGAAGGCAAAAGCGGACGAAGGAGCCTCCAGTAGCTAATCTTTCTATTCTCCCCTGCGCGGGAATTTATCTTCTTTCATGTTATTTCCCCTTTTCCCTAAAGATTGTATCCCTATTTCATTATCTTTTGTAGGCATTTATGCCCTTTTTGTGTCTATATGAGTTGGGGGTCAATGGATTGACTTTGAGGAAGCACATATTTTCTTCAAAAAATCGTTAGGCCTGAACCCTTGGCTCAAAAAGGGTCACCCCATCTAGGATACGCGTCATTATAATGTTTTGTGTAATATAACTGTTTTATGTGCTTATGTGCGTTTGTTGAGATCAAAGGCAAGTTTATCCACTATGTCCTACGGATGAATTTGACTATGACTCAAACAATTCTGTGTGGTTATTTTCTGTCAAATATTTTGCATTACTTATCACATACGGAGACTAACACATTTGCCTTTGAGTTGTTTTACTTTGCAGATAATAGAAATTACTCTGTGTTGATATAAGCTGGCAGAACATCCCTACTTCACCCGATCGAAAGCGCACAAAATTCCATCCTCTGACCATCATCCATAAATGACAGGAAATAACGAAGAGAGCGCACTGACTATCCGGGACAATGTGATAGCGGAACAGAATGAGATGATTGCGGAACTTGCAAGAAAGTTAGAAATACTTCAGGAAGAAGTAAATCGCACTCGGGATTTGGCTAACTTGGCCATCACCGTCAATGCCCCCGCTTCAGAGGGACACGGGACTCCACTCCAAATCCCTCCCCTCAGCACACCTATTCTCGGGGATCAGCAGAATAACGTATCATCTATCTCCGCTCCTCCATTTGTCCAAAATACTAATCGTGAAAATAACCCAGACGCCTATCATCCACAAAATCCGTCTGTAACCCCACAAAACCCGTCTTCGAATCCATTTCCAAATCCTCAAAACACATTTCCAAATCCGCAAGATTCACTCCCAAATCCACAAAATACGTCAAACCTACCTTTGAATCCACCAAATTCATTTCCAAATCCGCAAAATCCTTTTTCACCAAACTACTCGCAAAGTCCGCAGAGCCTTCCCAATTTCCAAAACGTCCTTCCCACTTACCAACCAAATTCCTTTCATCCACAAAATCAAGCATCCCTTCCAAATCTCCTTCAGGCCATTGTATCCCCTGACACCTATGTATCCCTTCCTGATCCCGAGATGGACCATTACAAGGAGAATGAGAAAGAGTGTAGGACCGAGCATGAAAGGAATTTGCTAGATATGAAGGAAGAGATCATGAGGATCAAAGAGTCTCATGGAGCCAGGGACCACGACGGTTTGGGGTATGACGACTTATGTGTTCACCCAGAGTAGACCTACCAGATGGGTACAAAGTCCCTAAGTTTGAAATGTTCGACGGTACCGGAAACCCAATGGCCCATCTGAGAAGGTACTGTGAGCAACTGGTAGGGATAGGGAAGAACGAGGTATTATTGATGCGCCTATTCAGCTGAGGTTTAAGCGGTGAAGCCTTAGAGTGGTTCATGTCTCAGGAGCCAAAAAGATGGACTGGTTGGAAAGCATTGCTCAAGGGTTTCCTTGACAGGTTCGCATTCAATATTGAATTAGTCCCGGACCGGTATTCACTAGATCGAATCAAACAGAAGAGTGACGAGAGTTTTCGAGACTATGCCTTTCGTTGGAGGAAGGAAGCTGCCAAAGTGCAACCCCCCATGTCCGAGGAAGACATGTTATTTGTTTTCTCTCGCACACAGGAAGGAGAATTTTATACCAGGATGGTATCCGCGGTTCGAGCAACTTTTGCAGATTTAGTAAAGATTGGGGAATCATTAGAGGAAGTCATCCGAACAGGAAAAATTGCCAAAACCCCAACATCATTTGAATCTTCTGCATTTTCAAAGAAGAAAAGAGAGGATGTGACTGCAGTCTCTACTAATTCGGTTGATAAGTTAAGGAGGAAATTCAAGCCTAGGAATATTCTTTCCTCATCATCGTCATCAAGTTTTCAGCCTGTATTCTACGCTCAACCCCAGTGCCAAGTTCCACAGCCAAATTATCAGCCTCATACTCAAGCTATTTTTTCAAATAACCAAATAAACGTCCAAACGTCTCCAAATTATCATCAAGAACCTCCTCCCATAAATTAGAAGCATTATAACCCTCCACGTCCAAAATTCGAAAGAAACCTCCTCGAAACTTTACACTGCTAGTTGAAAGTCGTACCCAGCTCTTCGGAAGATTGATGAAAGTTGGTTATTTGCAACCGATCCAGCCAAAATCTATCGATCCCAACTCCCGATTTTATCATCCCGATCAAAATTGTGCCTATCATTCAGGAACAGCGGGGCACAATACCGAGGATTGTATTAACTTGAAACATAAGATCCAAGATTTGATCGATCAGAAGATCATCACACTTTAATCGCCGACACCAAATGCTAACAGTAATCCGTTGCCTAACCATGGGGGGCCTACAGTTAACATAATTGAAATAGAGGGTGAATGGGCATCTAGCAAGGTCATCGCTAAGGTAAATTCAGATGGACTCAGAAGAACGGAGGAGGTGGAAAAGATAGAGAAAGTTGCGGCCACCTTAAGTAAGAATTTGGAAGGAATTATCAAGTTTGTTATGGTCCCAGAAAAAGCTTTTAAGCATGGAATAGAGTACCAACCAAGAAAGGAAGATGAGATCAAAGATAATTCAAAGGAGAGTCTGTTTAGGCCCTTGACGCTCTTGTACCAGTCATTTCCCATACATGAGATGTCAAATAATGATGGTCTTGGGGATGGGATAGGAGATCTATTTGAAGGATGCAATGCTCTACCAGATGATTTCCCAAATTCTAGTTGGATGAAGAAGTCTGCACATGGAGAGGCTTTACAAAATTGGACTTCCACTCCGCTCCTAATTCGTCGCCCATCGCGGTAGATGAAAGGGCAATTACTAATAGTTTTTAAAATCGGTGTTGATCCGGAGGAGGCCCCGTGATCCACCCTTTTATGTCTGAAATTTTTGTTTCGTGTTTTACAACTTTCAAAAAGGCATGGGCCCACATTTGTGTGGGTCATAAGCCATAGTTTTTATTTATTTTTCCAAAAGGCCTCCCTTTATTTAAGAAGTTATTTTTTAAATATGAATATCTAGCATGGTTTATTTTGGTAGCAATAATTTAAAAATCTGTCAATGTCATGTCATGTCAAGGGTTAGACGAACAAGGCAAAGGAAATAATCCTACCTGAGATGGATGGTCAAGAGTGGACCAAACCAATCAATTCTGATGCGGTAAAGAGATAACGTGCTTGAAAGATGTTATAGTTTTGTTTCTTGGCTTATTTGTAATCGCCTTTATAATAGTATCAATTTTATGATGTGTAATCGCCTAGAATCCTTTCCCTTTATGTATGAACTATGTGATGACCTGAATTCCCAAGAAAGGGATACGTAGGCGGCCTATGTCAGCTTCGGTCAACCCATTAATCTCTTTTGTATATCCCTAGCATAGTCCTGAACTACGTTTGACCTGATTCTTACTTCAACGGGATACGTAGGCGCCCCAAAGGCTCGGTCATATAACACCAGGTAATGGAAACTGGGGCAGAATTTTCGAGAAGAAATCTCGAAAATTCACAAGAAAAGATCGACATCCAACAAAGAGAATAAAGATTAGCAAAGACTTCAGATCCACTTGGATTAGTATCATCTCAAACAACTTTAAACTGGGGCAGAAATTTTGCGGAAGACCTCAAAATTTCCACCAAATGGTGGAACATATTTCAAATTCCCCAGCACCAGAGGTTAAAGTCAAGCTTTGGAAGCCACCAACTGTAACAAATTCTGGGTAGACTCAATTTTTGGCTATGATAGAACTACTTGAAGAAATCCTCCAACAATGATCATGAGTTTTGGAAACCATCCGTCGAATATAGTCAAAACCACGAGGAAGACGTTCGTTGAGCTAGTACATGACATGACTGGCAGAGATTTTCTAAAGTTTTACAGAAGTTTTCGAAATTATTCTAAAAAATTTAAGACTATTTTCAAAAATCTTACGACTCACTTATTTAGTACTTTCCTGGACATTATTTGGGATGGAGTGTCAGGGTGGAAGTCCCAACATGGCGGAATGCCTAAGAGAAAACAAGGAGCAAATCGAAGAAGGTCGATATGGAGTAATTTCATTCAAACTAATCATTTTTCTGTGGATGCAGGGATCAATACACAAAAATGAGAGTCTCTTTCAAAAATCTCTGAGAAAATTGGGAGCCACAGCAGATCATTAATGCCCAAGAACAGTATTTTAGGATAGCCCTAAAAATGGGTTAACAGCTATTTATTGAGGACCTTTTGATTTGTCCATCTTATTTCTTGAGATCATAGGCGACAAACAAAAGCGCCTAGTCTTCTTTACAAATATTGTATTTAGAAGTTTCCTAAAAATAGTCGCTAGCAAAAGCGACTTTGTGTCTACTAATCGCCTACCTTGAGCACAGGTACATGTAGAAAGCAAGACGATGATAGATGAATTCAGGTAAAATTATTTTATCATTGCCGCAAGGCGTTGCCCCAAGGGCTATTACATATCATTTCCTCAAGGCGTTCCCCCAAGGTCCATCACATATCATTACCGCAAGGCGTTGCCCAAGGGCCATTACATATCATTGCCGCAAGGCATTGCCCCAAGGGCCATTGCATATCATTGCCGCAAGGCGTTGCCCCAAGGGTCATTGCATATCATTGCTGCAAGGAGTTGCCCCAAGGGCCATTACATATCATTTCCTCAAGGCGTTTCCCCAAGGTCCATTGCATATCATTGCCGCAAGACGTTGCCCCAAGGGCCATTGCATATTATTGCCCCAAGGGCCATTACATGTCATTGCCGCAAGGCATTTCCCCAAGGGCCATTACATATCATTATCGCAAGGCGTTGCCCCAAGGGCCATTACATATCATCGCCATAATGTCTATTGTATAGCATCGCCACAAGGGCTATTTCATATCATCACCACAAGGGCTATTGCATATCATCGCCACAAGGGCTATTGCATATCATCGCCACAATGGCTATTACATATCATCGCCATAATGGCTATTGCATATCATCGCCACAAGGGCTATTGCACATCATCGCCACAATAGCTATTGCATATCATCGCCACAATGGCTATTGCATATCATCGCCACAAGGGTTATTGCATATCATCGCCACAAGGGCTATTTCATAGCATCGCCACAATGGCTATTGCATAGCATCGCCACAAGGGCTATTGCATATCATCGCCACAAGGGCTATTGCATATCATTGACCCAGGGGCTATTGCATATCATTGTCGCAAAGGTCATCTCATACCATCACCCTAGAAGTCATTCAATATCTGTTGACACGATAGACAGAAATGCTGGCGTCGAGGATATCTCATCATTTCATGAATCAGCATATGAATGCATCGAGGGTACACGATTTGAAGGGACGTCTTTAAGTCGCTATCCAAGGATGAATGATATATAAGGTTTCCTGGAAATTGACAATTTAAGGGATTATCTATAAGTCATATTATTTGAAATAGGATAGTGTGCAAGATCACCTATGAGTTGATAGCCTGTAGGTCATCCGTAAGCCACAACAATATCCTAACCGGATAGTGTGCAAGATCGCCCAAAAATCGATAGTTCAAAGGTTATCCCTAAGTCGTAACTAAATCCTTACCAGAGAATATGCAAGATTATCAAATTGATACGTACAAGGGTTCTCTATAAGCCGCGTCATATCCAAGATCGATTATGTGCAGGATTACCCAAAGACTAACAATTTGAGAGATTATTCATAAGTCATATTGTATCCAAGGTCGGATGATGTGCAGGAACACCTGAAAGCTAGCGATTGGAGGGATATCTGTAAGCCATCTCTTATCCAAAGTCAGATAATGTGCAGGATTACCTAAAAGCTAGAAACTCAAAGGATATCTTTAAGTCGCCTCGTATCCAACAATCAAATAATACGCAAGATTATCCAAAGATTGACAATTTAAGGAAAACTTATAAATTGATCATCGACTATAACTGGAGAGGTTATCATTCCACATACAACAAGTGATATAGGTAACCAAAAAGGTTGCCACACCAGTATAAAATTACACGGTTGTAGGGACCGTTCTGTATAAAGTATCACCAGGGTCACCCCACCTTGAAAACATATTTGCTCGACAAATTTCATAATTATACAACAATCAAGAGGGTTTTTGTGTTTGTTGTTGTGGGTTATTTCATTCCAAACAGGTACATGAAGAGATGACTCCGCCTTTCAGGTCGCAACTCATGTGGAGATATGGTAAAAGACTACCTACCTCTTTCGTGAATTATGTTAGCACTAACAATTTTGTTTGAGATATTGCCGAGAGCATCCAAGAGGATGAAAATCTCAAATAAAACCCATAGGTGCGGGCGACTCCAAAAAGGACGCAGCACAACGTGAAACTCTTTCTTAGCAGCAAAATGGGACATAGTCTAAAGAGGGACGTCAAACTCTTTGGACGCGAGCTAAATGATGATCACCACCACCATCTAACCACGCCTCTATTAGAAGGCATGTGGGTACTTTTGGATATTCTGGTCTCAGCTTTACCTCTGGGATGTTTTCTTAACTCATATCGAGGGGAACTTTCTCTTCCTTTCAAATTCGAGTGGCAACGCTCTTAGAGTTTTGGAAATTATGTCCGAGTAAGTTCTTGACTATGGATGTGAAGAGCTCCACGTTCATGGTTAAGAGGTTACAAGACACTTTTCTGCAACTCGATCGACTTGTCACCCATCTTGAGCCGAAGATCGTCTGAAATAAAAGACTATTTTTCTACCGATTGAGTCAAACTACAAGTAGTCTGATTCCCTGAGTCTAGGGGATATGTAGGATGGGATCTACGTGGAAAAATTGACTACATTCCAACCTCCCCCCAAATCCTTTTTTCCCCAGCTTCTCGATTTAACCAAAAACTCTAAAATCGTGATAGTTGGTGAGTTTTCATGAAAATCGTTCTTAAAATCAAGCTTTATGAACTACAAGTGGCTTGAATTCTCATAGAACCTGAGATATATAGGAAACCTGATACCGAGGTTCAGCTATAACTCAATGACACTCGTGCGAAAACCAACGTCTTTCAGATTCGAATCTGTGGTCGGACAAAAAATTGGGAACGTCAACCTCCCTTTGCCTAGGGTTACTTGCATCCACCCTTCCCAAAGGGAGGGGGCAGTTGTTGACACCTAATTTTTTCCCTCCACAACTACGTTTAATCTCGGGTTTCTTCGATTTTCGAATAAAATCACAATAATTAATTTTTCCAAATAAATGTATTTTAAAATAGGTATTCGGGCTAATTTTGTCATTTAAGTGATAATTATATATTTTCATATTTGCATATACAAGATTGTATAAATGACATCATTTAAATGAACATTTTCATCAAAATTGGACTTTAAATTAAGGATTATTCAGAAGATAAATTTAAACAATTAAATCTTAGTTTAAATACAATTTACTCTTACAATTAATCTATTTGGAGAAATACTTGTTTGGTTTTATTAAATCAAGAAGCTCGAAATTGAACAAGGGGTCAATTCGTATCAAATTTCGATTTGATTTAGTCAATTTATTGAATTTGGCTCTAATTGAAATCAAATTGGCCCCAATTGAAATGCAATTGACCAATTGGTATACAATTTGGCTATAATTTAAATTCAATTGCCTAAATTAAAACCCAAATATCCTAATTCCGGCCCAATCCTTAAAATTACCTCCTAAATCTACCCAAACCAACCCCTTAACAACTTCAGCCCAATACCCCAGCCCACCTTCAAAATACCTTGACCCGGCCCACTCTCCATTCATTACCTCCTTCAAGCCAAACATACGTACAACTCTCACTAACAAACATACGTACAACTCTCACCAACAAACATATGAACCAACTCCAGCAACATCGCGACCCAGAATCCAAAAATCCCCAACCAATTCGACTTGACCAGCCCCAACCCATTTTCTTCTCCTCTTCATCATCACGTATTTCCCCCACGCGTTCGGGTACGAAGAGGGATGCGGGCCTTCCATAAAATAAGCTAGGTGGCGTCCCCCAACAGCTAGCTCCATAAATGTAGGGATTATTGGTACGATTTCGTACGTACGCGGCAGATTTCCAGTGGTTTGAGGTAATATCCTTTTCTCCCCTATTCTGATTGGTCCACAATTTGGATTTATCCAAGAAAATTTCCAAAATCCATATGAGTTGTTGGTGAATAACGTTATCTGGAGTTCAGATTTCAAATTCCTTTGAAAAAAAAACCATAGTTTACCCCGTTGGGCTTCTATATAAAGAGCTCACAGTGAGCTGAGAAGGGGGGATTCTTTTTTGGAAGAGTCACTGTTTGTTAGGTTTTGAAACTTTAGAGAAAAGAATAGATGAGAAAATTTCAGGGGTAAGAGGAGGGAGGTTGAAAATTCTAGGGTTCTAAGTTGGGGGTCCTTTTTCTTTCTTTCTTTAGCTTTTCGAGGGAGAGGTTTAGAAATTGGAAGTCAAAATTTGGGTTCTTTCATAGAAGTTTTGGGGGGCTCTTCTCTCTTCTCTCTTCTCTCCAAGGGGTTTCGAAATCTCTAAGAGGTAAAGGCCAAAGGGACGCTCCGTTGGTGGTGGACGTCACAAAATTCCAGTAGCAACGACTTTACTGATAACTCGTTCATCCCGTTTGCTGCCCTGAAAGAGCGGTTCATTGACATATTCGAGTTGAGGACTGATTTCTGGTGGTTGATATGTTGTTGATAGCTCGTCGTCCCGCTTGCTGCCCCGAAGGAGGTAAACATGCTCGTCCCTCTTAATTTTACTATTTCTGCTTTATCCACCTTTTATCCGTAGAAGTAATTATGTGTTTGTCATGAATGAGGCTAGATTTGCTGCTGTAGAGGCCTTGAGAGACATAGGGTATCGCGTAGAGAATCGCGATTATGGTTTGAAATAAGGTGCTTGTTGTTCTTGATTTGACGATTTTTTAGGATAGTCTCTTAAGTTCACCTTTCTTCTCTGGATGATGTTTCTTTTGGCATAATAACTGTGTTCATTATTTTCTTTCGGTTTAGCATTATCTTCATCTCTGAATATGATACTTTCAATCAAATGTATTCCCTCTTCAGTTCATTTTGCTATGACTTTGGATTTCGGTTGCTTCTTTTTAGCTTGAACTTCTTTTGTTTTCTATTTGTTCAGGGACAGACTTAATTTTTGTTATTGTATTTCAGAATAGTTCCCTCAAGATTAATCGACATTGCAGTTTCTTTGTTTTTCTTTGAATCAACAACAATCATCTTCTAAGAATTCTTAGACTCCGGTTAGCAAATTGTAGTAGTCGACCTAAAAAGGGGCATTTAGATGTTTCAATTTACTGATTTGTTGAGAAAGGATAGAATAGGTTTCAAGTGACCAAAATCTAGTATTTTACAATGCTCTATTCACCTGGTTTATTCTAGTTTATTTAAATGGAATCGCCTTGATCTGTTTAAATGCAGTAGATATGTAACTGCTCTCAGGCTATCTGTTCTAATCTATTTTTGTTAGAACTATTACCTATTAGTTTGAAATGTTTAAATGCTAATGTTTACGCATATTAAGTCTCCACGATGTTCTAATTAGTTTAAAGTGTGTCATTCCTACTTATTTATGGGTCATTCCATTTTAATTAAGGAGGATGGTACACGTTTTTTCTGGGTCTTCATGATCTGTTTAGAATGAATACCGGAGTGTAAAACCCACCTCTTTGCCTATACTCTTCTTTGTTTAATGAATGACATTTTTTTTATGTATATTCAACCTATTTGTGACCATCTGTTAGAATCTTAGTCGCTTAGTTAGCATATTGTGATTCTCTTTATATTTTTCCTGGGTCGAGTATGTATTACTCAAAGATTCATATTACGCTGCCACTTTTAATTAAATCCGCAGGCATCTTTGTCTTTCCTTTCGTTAATCATGTGCTTATGTGCTTTATTCTTCTTGTTTTTTGCATGAATATTCGTTGGATTCCAAACGGACTCTTTGCATTCCTTAAGGGACCATTGAGGCTTATCCTTCCTGGAATATTTTGGAAGTCGATCTCGTAGTGCATGGATAAGAAAATCGGAAGAAGGAGAATGGATTAAAATCCCACGGTTGAAGCGGCTAAGAGACTCAAAAGTCTTATTTGTTGTTTTATTTAGTCAAGTATTGTTGTCTTTATTTATTTTTATTCATTTATTCGGGCCACGAAGCCAAAGTTGTAACTAATACAGGTGGAACAAGCTCGAGCTAAGGGCTCGAAAACATAGAATTAGGACAGGTGGAAGACGGGCTGAAAGCCCAATATCTAGATTAGGACAGGGTTGTCGATTTGGGCCTAATGGCTCAAGTCCTTATGCTTCTACCCTTTTCCTTTTACTTTTGCTAATTTTCTTTATGTGTTTTCTTGCGAACCTAGTTAAAATCCCTAACTAAGTCGCTAAAATCTGGTTTTGCATAAACACCAAAATATTTCTAAAATCGCTTTCTTTTCAAAAACCAATCTATTTTCTACAGTTAGTCAAAAGACGTTTTCTAACAGTCCGGATAACCGCAAATTAGCGAACGTTTTAGGTGCCTAACACCTTCCTAAAACGTTAATAGGAACTGCTTACTCAGAATCTCTTAACTCAGATGATTTTTCTATTTTGAATCGTTTGAAGTAACTTACTAAAGGTTTCTTAATTCCTTTTCAAAATTAAGTGGCGACTCTCTCTCAAAAAGTCAAAAATTTCTCCGCAAAACATTACTCTTCTTGGATGTGTCAGTTTTTGAAAAGGGAAGTTTCGGTTGAGAGGCTCGATTTGGTAACGTGGAGCTTCGGTTGTGGAGCTTGGATGGGAGGAAATTGGCTTTCAATTCCTCCTTGTTGGAATTGATCAACTTGCGGGGGAAGTGGTCTATCTTGTTCTCAGTTTTGAGGATTATTTGGAGCTTGGCTTGTGGCATTATGTTGTGGTCTTGGTGGATTGGTCAATGGAAGTAAAGTTTCGGGAGTAAAAGCACGGGAGTTCCTTTGACTCTCCATTTGATCCAACCTCTCACTCATAGTTACCACATTCGAGTCAATTTTTTTAAGACCCGAATTTGCCCTAGCAAGGTCTTGGGACAAAGCATCAAGGAGGGCCAATATGATTTCCATTATGCCCAAGAAGTTACCTACAAAACAACAAACAAGTTAGATGTACAAGAATGGTCCTCACACTCCCTCTCTATTATTTTGTCTCTCGGATTTTTTTTTTACTTTGATCTCACAAGTGTCGTAACCTTGCTTGTACTCCGTGAGACATTGAGAGGCGGACCAAGTATTACAACGACTCAAAAGAATAAGACACACAAAGGAACGTATACACGAAAGATTGTTTCAAAACTAACTTACAATCTAGTACTAGCTTGTAAGTTAGTAATAGAATCAACAAATGAAACTAATGAAACAACACAATGAAACTAAAAGATCAAAATTTGAGTCAAAATTATTGCGTAAACAGTGTATATGGTGATGTGGTGGTCCACGTGGCAGTCCACTGGTGCTTCGGTTCTTGACAAATTTTAATTTCATAATTTGAACTTTGGTGGAAATTGTTCAATGGGGGGAAATACAAACTAGTCTTTGGAGCTCCTTTTTCAATTCAAATTTCAAGACTTAAAAGTCTTTGACTAGACTTGTACTTATCCTTAAAACATGGACCCTTGTTTATGGAAAAAGGTTGAGATGTGATGTAAAGTCTTTTTGGTGGTTAGGGGTCGTTCAAGATTCAACAACTACTACACCTTGTCTTTCAACTTTTTAAGATCTAAGTTCACTTTAATATTAACAAGGTGATGAATATGGTGAAGAACTTCAAGAACACAACAACCACAACCACAACAAGAACAACCAACAATAATCTCCCAAGAACAATAAGTCCACCATAACAAGGTCAACAATCTCACGGCCAAGACCACAAGGATAGCAACAACAATCGGCTAAGTCCCCTTTGTGTTGTGTTTTCGGTTTTACAAAAGGTGAAGGTTGTGATGAAAAAAAAGAACACAACAACAATCTTCCAAGATCTACAACACCACCACAACACAAGGCCTTCAACTCGGTCAAGTCTAGAACAACAACAACATCCAATCGGCCACACTTTATTCACAACAACAATATTAACAATTCAAGTTCAAGTTTGAATTGACTCAAAGTGTTAGTGAGGAACAAAACTAACACTACAAACACACAAGACAAGTAAAAGACTCCTAGACCTAGACTCAAGAACAAATCTCATCCAAGAACGGCCAAGAACACAATTTCGGCCAAGACAACAACAATGGACAGATTGCAATTTTTCTGAAATTTTCAGCTTTTCAATATTCTTTTTTTTTTATTTTCTAACAAGCAAGTCCAAGATTGATCTTGTAGGAACAAGATCAAGCCATGCTCTGGTACCAAATGATACGGTAAAAACTTGAAAGACACAAAATTGGCTCAAAATAGTCCAAACACACTCCAAAAATAGTTCACTAATTCAAAGAACCGAGGACCCTTTTGGAGACCACTCTCGGATTCAAGAATGCAATACAAGAAGGACAATATTACAAGGTGTTTGACACCTTTGCAGCCAACAAAAAACTAAGTTAACAACACAAGATTAAACCACAATGAGAACAAGAACAACAACAACAAAAAGGGCTTCACAATGCAAGATACAAAACGGATACAAGATTACAAAAGGAAAATGATAGATATATAGATCACATGAAGGTATAATGTTAAGAACCCAAGAATGGTAACTCTTGGACCCTTAAAACTACATACAACAATAAACCTATCTCTTACAAAGACACAAGATCGAAATACACCTCTCTAGCATCAATGTTTCCAAGCAATCAACAACAAAGAGAATCCACCCTATTGTTGTGTCCTAGTTTCGATTTTGCCTCATCAAGAGAAGAGAGGACTTTGTGTTTTTCAAGCGTTTGTCACTTCAACATCCATAATAATCTAAGTAAATAAAACCCTACATTGTTCTTTATATAACTATTACAAGATATAAGTTAAAATGACCAAAAGGGTCTTCAAAGAGTGGGCTGCCCATCAAGTGTAAGTTATGGGCTTATTTTGGTGTGTTTTGGGCCTCTTCTACACTTAAATTGCACACATCAAGTCTCGATACCAACGCACACTCTTATAAGTTCATATCCGTGATTATTATTATATCAATTTTTTATCCAAATAGGTGGATGGGGGTATTTTTGAACCAATAGAGGAAGAAGGGCATTTTTGAGTCATTTGTAATACATTAAGGGTATTTTTGAACCAAATAGATGGATGAAAGGATATTTTTGAGCCTAAAGGTGGAAGGAGGGTATTTATATACCATTTTCAAGAGTTGAAGGGTATATTAGACCCTTTTCCATTTTTTTTTTAATATTATGAACAGAATGTGAATAAAGTCGTCAGCATCCACAATTTCAATGCACCATTTAACGACTACTTGACAAAAAGTCCATCCTCCAGAAATATTTTTCATGATGAAAAAAGTAATATTTTTGCAGAATTATTTTGCTAAAAGATCAAAAGCCCATAAAATATTTTGGGCATGGAGGGACGCAAAGTTAGGCAAGTATGGAGAATATGATTTTGTGGGTAAGGTTTTGAATTTCCAGCCCTCCATGAAATTATCACTTTAGATAAATTCTTTTCCTTTATTTATGAAAAAATTACGACGAGTACAAAACGTCAAGTCATAATTATCATACGTAGCTTATATTTAACATAATTACTATATTTTTGGACTCCATAGGTGAAAAGGGTCCATGGATGAACATCACATATACCTTAAACCCTTAAGCTTGAAAGAGAAACACCAATCTTGATGCTTTCTTGAATATTATTGGATTGGGGAACTTGAATTTTTTGTTTTCTTGGAGAAAAAGTAATGGAATTTGATGATCTTGGGGGAGGAGAGGGTTTGTTTTTGAGAGGAGAGAAGATGGACAAATAATGCCCTAACTAAGCTTTAAGTCGTGAATTTACAAAATTAGGTTGAGGGGAAAAGACGTAATTGCCCATCAAACATTTAAACTTGTAACTAGAATGCGGATTAATACGTCACCGCGACGCGATGAGGACTCCATCGCTATAGCCACCGCGACGCGACGCTACCTTGATGAGCTGCTGGAATCGTGAACCAAACATGATCCAATCCTCGTCCGAAATATTCAAAATTTCTCCGAGACATGCTCCTTACATCTATGAACATGAATTAACTCAAAAACCAACATCTTGGAGTCGGGAAGACCAATTTTAAAAAATTCTCGAGGTTAAGAGGCCTTAAAAATGACTAAGTCACCAACACTTAGTGAAATTTTCAGGTTTTAAGCCTCTTATGCATGCAACTAGGAGCTAAATTGAGCTAAGAATAATGTGGGGTATTACACTTACGGAGGACATGACCCTTGATAAAAAGGTGTGGAGAACGCGGATTATGGTAGAGGGTTAGGAGGTGGGAGTGTATCAGTAACAGTAGGGGAATGTTCTTTATTTGTGTCTGATGTTTCTTGTTCGTGATGTTGAGTGTTGTCTATGATTTTGGATAGATAGTTTTTACTATTATCTTGAGGCTAGCGGTGTTAGTTTATTTGTGCATACTGTGATTCTGCAATTTTCTGGCCAACTTTGGATACCTATTGCCTATGAGTCTGAGTATCACTTTCTGGATAAACATCTTCACCAACACTTTAAAAGTTCTTGCATTTCGTTGAACTAGACATATATTCCTTTTCTTCCACACGTATATGGTATATTACTCTATCCAAGGTGATTTTGTATATAACAATATCAACATTCTTGCCCATTATAAGTGCAATATAATTGCCCATTGCATTTTCTTCAGGCCACTTCGTCACTGTTTAATCATTCGCTCGTTGCCGTTATAACAGTTTGCTACAAATTTCAGTAGAAATAGTGCATTTGAAGAATAGATGATCCACACTCTCTAATCTCTTCATCTTCTTTATGAAAGCGAAGGCTGGAGCAAAACCTATTGATCGATTAATTAGTTGACTAACCTACTTGTTGGCTACTCGCACTTTGTAATTAATAAGAATAAAGTTTTGGACTTAAAATCATCCTCTTTTAGAAGCTTAAAAAGTAGCGTCTAAAATAGTCAGACATGAAATATAAATCATGGATCAACTAAAGCCTTTCAAGAATTTTATTAAAGAGGAACATCATGTAAATAACATGAAGGAAGATTTGATTCTATTTATGGATATTCCGTAACTATTCCAAAACTGAAAAATTTAACACATACATTTTTGTTTTTATTTGTTGGGGAAAATTGAAAGCATGCAGATGGAGGTACACATGGAATAACCAGCTAGCTAGTATGCCACTTGTATAGTGTATCCCTACTCCCTAGTATAGTCTTTCATGGACTACTAATTAAAACAATCATTTGGAATAGGCTAAGTTGTTACAAATAAATTTTCTCCATACAATATTAGGAAAGATGTCCAACAATCTCTGATACATACGTTTGGTTACTCTTGCTAAGTTGTTAGCCTTTTATGAAACATCCATGAATTCTGTTTATCCATAATCTATTTATTTTGATTATACATAATATTCAGTTAAAAGTGTATCTTTATAATGTAGGAAATATAAGATGTGTCATTGATAATATCATAGGACATAAAGAGGAGCTCACTTCATATTATTAGTAAAACTCCAATCTGACATTGCAAGATCACAAAGAGGCTTTATATATATAGGTGTCAGTAGAGTCTTCTAGACTCACACCTATTAAATACTTCCACAATTAAATCTAACCACATTGATAATATAATTAAAAGCTACCTAAACGATACAAAAAATCATGCATTGCAAACCTAGGATAACTAAAAGACATTTGAATCTCAACACATAAACAACATTTAGATTTACTATTTTCAACATATAATACCTTATCCCATTTTATCTTATGCATAATTATGTTGTTATATTATTATATATCTTGGGTGTTTTGTATTCATTAAGAGTTTTAGGTCATTAGAAAATGTATTAGATGAACACGATCAAAAG